>KL287602.1:26321-41402 GCA_000699545.1 Podiceps cristatus | reverse complement strand
CTCTCTGGATGACATCCCGTCCTTTTCCTCCTGTAATGTTCTTCTTCACAACTTTTTCTCTGTCATCCAACCTGTTGCTGCCTCCGAGATGTTATCTGGACTACGTATTTCAGTCCACCCACATAACCAGCCCTTCATGCCTTGAGTGATGATCTCTTTGCCTATAGGTTTTTCTACTGAACACAGGCTTTTTGAGCCTGAAAGCAAGAGCTTGCTCAATTCTTTCATGAGTTAATAGGATCTTTGATTCTCCAGCTGTTATTTGTGTAGAGGTAAATGGCTCTTATTGCTGGATAAAAAGGAGCCATTGCATTTAGCATCTTCCACCGTAACAAGTTTTCTTATGTATTGGCTGTCCTACCTATGTAAGCCAGGGTTATAGATCTGAGAATATTATTCTGATCACCAAATGTGAAAAAAGTTGGCTTTAAGGATGTTACCAGGGTACCACAAATGTCTGTGGGACAGTTCTTGGATGTTTAATTATTTGTGCTGAGAAATGGGACTGAATGAATAAATGAAACAATGTTTTGAGAACGGTTATCTAAGATTTGAATGTCTTCAATCAAAGACTAATGTTAAACATGATGGGTTATAACTGTGTTGGACATAGGGATGGTTTCATATGGCAATAGAATGTCTGTACTGATTTCTCCTCAAAAGTCATTTTGTTAGTGCTGCTGCTATGTTTTTGTTCTTGTATTTTTCAGTTACTACATCTCTAAATTTGCTGATCTGATGTATAGTTTTGGAGGGAAGCTGAAAATTTACAATTCTCACAGAAAGTAATGTTTTTCCTGGGGGAGGGGGGAAAGTAGCATAGCAGCTCTTATGACAAACACAAAAAATTTTAAATTCAAGAAGAGCTTGTTTTGACCTGCATGTAGTTTAAGAGCCTTGGAAGCAAGAGAAGAGGCCTTTTCTGAAAACTAAGCACCTGAATTAGCTGAAATGCCTTGCATTTTGACATTCTCAAGTAGAAGTTCAGTGCCATACTTTTCTTAAATCTCAAAGGAACATCACAGCATACCGCTTACTCTTCTCTATTATCCAGTAAAAAAAGAATCTGTATCATTTTGTAAGTGAAAGAGATATTTTTAGCTCTAAGTTCTCTGCCCCTTGTATGCCCTCCTTATATATGAATTTGAAAACTAAAACGCTAGTTCTGTTGAATGGTTTGTATACAACAGCTGTGACAAAAGACAAAGAGAAAATGGCCTGGAAACAGTCAGCTCAGAAAATCCCGAAGAGCAGTTGCGCCTAGTTGATTCAGCTGGATCTGTATTTGATATAGGTTAGCACTAGAACTGATCCCAGGGAGTTTTTCACCTTTCATAGCATGATTAGGTTGCAAAAAGACAGGCTGATACACAGAGATTAAACAGCAGGAGAAAAGAGGAGTTCCCTTCCATGGGCACAGTTTCATCCATTACCTGCTCCCCAATGCATATTGCATTTGTTACTGGCAACCTTTAGGTCACAAGCCACCTAAAAGGGGAAGGGATATGGATTAGTTCTGGGACTGCAGCTGTAACACTTCGGTATTGCAAATCACAAACCTTCCAGATGATGGAGGAGCTTCTATCATAAAGTGGCTTGAAGATCATGAGTTTTAAAATGTAACAATGGATTCAAAGTCTCTTTTAACTTGTCAGCCTAGTATAACATGGATGAGCCTTCTGCTGATGCTGTTTCTTTTCAAGTTTTTTTTCTACGGGTCAAGCAAGCTCAACACACTTCAGTGGATTTTTTTTTTTTTCCCCAAAGAGGGCAAGGTTAATATATTTAATCACGTAACTCAAGGAACTGTTGCTTTGGAGGAAAAAAAAAATGCAACGGAAAACAAAAGATCTTAAATTCATAAAGGTAATAAGAGTTGACTAGATTGTGGCAACTTCAGCTCATGCCAGTCTGGCTCAGTCATATAATTTAAACATTTGTACAAATAACAAAGTAGGAAAGTACATTGCAAAAACTTCAGTAACACAGAGGAGGGAAAAATAAATTAAGCAGAAGGGATTGCAGTAATATTTCTGTATTTAACCTGACAACTTTTCAGGATATCGCTGAAGTCTCCTGTACTAAAATTGATTTGAATTAGCATAATCCCATTTTATCCATGAGTTTACTATTCTTGTTACTGTCTGTCAGCCTGTCATTCATTAGTTCTGCTTAGCAAGATCTGAGTTTGAGACACCTGATGCTAGGTGGCATTGGGTTATACATCTTTTCCTTGTTATTTTGGTCTGTTTGTGCCTTATGAAAAAGAGCATGGGGATGTGTGATGACAGAAAGTATCTACCATCCCTGCATGGCCCCAGAGCTCTGCCAGTATGGGGTGGTGGTTAGCCTTGCTTCACAGACAGGGCCTAGATGTTCATGTTTGTAGCAGTGTGGATTGGCTTGAGAAGTTTTAGGTAAAAAGCTGCATAGAGGAAACCACATCACATCTGTATCTTTTTTATTGGTCCTACAAAATCCTGTAACTGGAATATACAGTCTGAAGTGGAGCCTATTGGCAATTCATCTGTAAATGAAGTACTTGAAGATCACAGCAGCACAGAATGGCAGGGGTTGGAAAGGACCTCTGGAGATCATTTAAGTCCAACCCCCCTGCTAGAGCAGGGTCACCCAGAGCAGGTTGCACAGGACCACGTCCAGGCAGGATTTGATTCTCTCCCGAGCACTGGAATCCACACCTCTCTGGGCAGCCTGTGCCAGGGCTCTGACACCCTCACAGGAATGAAGTTTTTCCTTATATTCAGGCAGAACCTCCTGTGTTCCAGTTTGTGCCTGTTGCCCCTTGTCCTGTTGCTGGGCACCACTGAAAAGAGTCTGGCCCCATCCTCTTGTCACCTGCCCTTGAGATATTTATAAGCATTGGTAAGGTGCCCTCTCAGTCTTCTCTTCCTCAGGGTAAACAGCCCCAGCTCCCTCAGCCTTTCCCCACAGGAGAGATGTTCCAGTCCCCTCATCATCTTTGTACTCTCCGCTGGACTCTCTCCAGTAGTTCCTCATCCTTCTTGAATTGGGAAGCCCAGAGTGCCCCACATGCAGACCACACTTGTGCCCTGTGGCAGCAGTAAGTACATTTTTTTATTTTTCTAAGCTTCTATGTAATTCTCTGGGAGGCTTGTAGCTATTTTTTTTTAGTAAAAAATACAGCCTGAGCTGTATTAAAATGTTGTCCAGAAGAGACAGGATGCATGTGTGTGGTGCAGGGTGTTGGCTGCTTTCTAGTCTGTCTGTTCTTTGCTGGGAATCCATATGATAACTTGCAGCTTCTAATACCAGAGCTTTATCTCTGCCTTGACCAAGGGGGTGACAATACACATGAGCATATGGCTGAGGAGGTGTCATGGTTTAACTCCAGTCAGCAACTAAGTACCACGCAGCCACTCCCTCCTCCACCTCGGTGGGATTAGGGAGAGAATCAGAAGTGTAAAAGTGAGAAAACTTCTGGGTTGAGATAAAGACAGTTTAATAGGGAAAGCAAAAGCTGCATGCGCAAGCAAAGCAAAGCAAAGAATTAATTCTCTATTCCCACAGGCAGGCAGGGGCAGCCATCTCCAGGAAAGCAGGGCTCCCTCATGCCTAACGGTTACTTGGGAAGACAAAACGTGATCATCCAAACATCCTCTCCTTCCCTCTTCTTCCCCCAACTTTATACACAGAGCGTGTCGTCTTATGGCATTATGTCGTCTTTGGTCTGCTGGGGTCAGCTGTGCTGGCTGAAGCCCTCCCAGCTTTTTGCACCTGTACTTTTGCAAAACCTGGGAAGCTAAAAAGTCCTCGATCTCCTAGCAACAGCTAATAACAGCGGTGTATTGTCAACATTCTTCTCATACTAAATCCAAAACACAGTAGCTAATGGGAAGAAAATTAGCTCCATCCCAGGCAAAACTAGGGCAACAAGTAAGAAGTGAATGTACAGCCTTGCTTTTGTCGAACATGAAAGAGGCTATAAACAATGAGATTGTGATTCTTGTAATGTATGAGACCCAGCTGAACTTATGCAATTGGAAAGCACTATCAGAGATGAACGTGTTGGCCTGCAAGATCACCTTTCTCATTTTTATTTTTTTTTTCCTTCCTGTGAGCTTCCCTAGTCTCTTCCTTTCATACAGGAACATATTCAGCTCTGAGGCTGACTGATGGGGAAAAAAAGGTAGAGGTTACAGAGTTGCTGATATTACAACAGCAATAAGCGCACAGGTAACCTTGATATGCCCATCCCAAGTTAAATCCCATCTTTTGAGCACAGTGGTCACTGTAGCAGAAAGAAGGACTATATTTGTCTAGAATGAATGGAGTTGACAGGTGGAGGAAATTTATTCAGTGATATTTGTCATTAGTGGCCTGTAGGACTGTGTGGGGGACCATGACGTTGTCGTATTCTCTGAAGAAGGCAGTAGATGCATCTTGTTGGAGTGAGGGACTCAAGGGACAAGGATAATTCAGTGACGCTTCAATGTTCTCTGCAATAAAAGGTTTTAAAGAACCTAGATGAAATCCGGCATAATTTTTTAAGGTTTTTAAAGAACCCAGTTGAAATCTGGCATAATTTTTGATCTGCATTATTCTGGGAAGGGAGTAGAAAGGGATACTTGGTCTGGTTTGCTTTATTGTGGGAAATATAGGGACTTTAATTTTAAAATTAGAAAAAAAGAGAGGATTTTGGGGTGGTAAAAATAAATAATGTGGGTAGGCTGCTGTTACTGCTTATGTCAGTCTCATTCCCATTTCATTTTCAGAAGACTCACATTTTCTTTGTGTTTTGTTTTCCCTCTTCTGTAGGCTTTAACATGTGATTTGTTTCGAGGCCAAATCCTGTAAAGATCTAGGAAATGATCATGCATGTAGAATTTCCCTTCTTATGCTTCAAGTATAACAATTCACAAGATCCATTCCCAAAAGATAACACAGAGCTGGGACACACCAGGTAGCATTTAAAATAAACTTAGGGCAAAACTCCTTTGCATTGAGGAGAAGGATAATAAATAATGTAATGACAGATTTCGGGAGTTATTAGAGTTTCCACAGACAGCATTTGGTTTTGTTTTGTTTTTCCCAATCAGTGCTACTCTGTGAATCCAGGAAGCACTTACGAGACAGACTTGCAGCAGCTAGAGATCACCTTCTGTTAAGTGTACAGGTGGCTACTCTTTGCTAGCAGGGACGGTAATAAACAATTTCCCTTCTCCCCAGGGAGTTTAATTTCTCTATTTATTCATTTTGCAAGGAATTTGTATTTTAGTGGCTTCATTATAAATCTAGGCCTGTTTGAACAATCTGTGCCGATTAAACAATATACTGGGAAACCTATTAGTATAACTGGCATGTATTAGTTGTGAGACTGCATTGCATCTAGGAATCTGGGTAAGTCTTTTTTTGAGGTGATCTGTTTTTTCTAGCAGAGGAAATCTTTCCCTCTGTAAAGCTGATGTCAGAAAAGATTAAATCTGTGTACAGACTAATGAGGTTGAAGAATTACAGTCAAGCTTAAAACCAGGTCAGAAATGAACCTCTGGCCCCCTTTAAAATCTCTCCTTGCAGAGCTGTCATAGAAACGTGAAAATGCTCTTTGTTACCTCCTATGTGGGATTTTGCTACCACCTGCCACCATCACGTGGTGATTATTATTTTTTTCTTCCCCCAGAAGGAGAGACCCATTCAGGATTTCCTTAACACACTTATCCTTCATTAAGAAAAGTTTAGCGACTGGCATATATTCTTTAATCCCTCCCACTTTGCATGTTTGCCTGTATTCACCATTTTGTTGAATTCAGAACAACCATGATGGGGAAAACAGTTGTCTTGGGAAAGGAGTAGTAACGCTTTCCTCAACTCATCACTTGGATAGCTCTTCTTCACCAACGGCCTCAAAGCCATGTCATTGTTAGGACTTGTGAAAGCCAAACTGAGTAGGTTCTTTGAGAAAGACCATCAAGTTTCCAGAGTTAACCAAAACCAACATTTCAAGGGTTTCTGTGGTTACTGCTGGGGCAATGGAGGACAGACTTGGACTCTGCAGACTTTTGGTTGAAGGTGCCAAGCTTGATGATGAATGTTAACATTTTACTTGCTGATGTTAAATGCCATCTTTGCGAGAGGATGCAGTTACACTCCAGAAAGCAGCCTTTGAGACTTGTTTGCAAGCTCACATCCAGACAAAACAAATTTGGTTGCTGAGGAATCCACAGGCATTTCTCAAGCATAAGTCATTTTAAAAAGCACTTCTCTCTCCTTAATGTCCTTAACTCTTAACACATGTGGGCAGCCCATCTTCAGTTAGAATCATTGTCTGCAACTGAGGCCATTTTTTCTTTTCCTTTCCTTCCTTTTTCTTTATTTCTTTTTTTCCCTTCTTCTTTCCCCAGAGTTACTAGCTGGCAGCCTGCCTCTGCTCCCTTGTGCTCTGGGTTGAAGTTCAAGAGTGCCCTAGAGCTACTCAGCTGAATTAATGACATCCAATATGACCTGTTAGTTTGAAGGTAAGAGAGGAAATTTTCCAAGATAATGTATACCAAGCAAGCTCTGTTCTTTTTTAAGTGCCCCATTATTATCTTAATTAAATGGTTATAACATCTTGGTTTTAAAAAAATAAAAAAGTACCACATTAGTGTAACTTAAAGATATTTCCTTCTTTATATCCTTATTACTGGGAAATGCTCAAGAACTTCCCTGTTCTTGACCTTATAGGCTCATAATGTGGAACTCCTCATGATTCAAGGGAAAAGGTGTAAGCAGTGAGCCAAGGAAGGAAATGGTGCTGTCCCATTGTAGCATGTTCTTCTCCTCTGTATGAGGTGACGCCATTGTACATTTTCAGTACGACAGGTTATGCGCTGGAGATGAGTGCCAGCTGTTGATGTTTAGAAACAACATACCTTTTAAAATATAGGGGAAAGCATCAGTAAAAATAGAGAGGGGGGATAACTGAGAGTTTTAAAATACATGAGAGTTTTAAAGTACATGACATTCAATGCAATGGCAGTGGATGATTAGAAAGCCAAGACTCCAATAAGAATAAAGGTCCCAGCTATAGAAGAAATATAAATCTATCATGGGAATGCTGATCTGGAATCTTTGCACTGAAAATAGTGACAGAATGATAGTCTTGCTCAGATAATGTTGCTGGCAAGTTATTCCACCTCTACTGCTAACAGAATTGCAACACCTACAACATCTGCCTGCTTTCTTAAACAAATTCATGTATGAATTGCCCCTTGCCAACATCAGAAGAAAGGTTTGTAACGTTCCTGGCTTTGTGGTTTTGAGAGATTGAAGGCAAGGAGGTGTGTTTTTTCTTCAGTCACCTTTTGTCCCTAAAGAGAAGGGATTTTAAGAGTCTTCAAAGGTTAGGACTTCTGGGGGGTTTTAATCTGTTTGTTTGCTGGTTTTGGTTTTTGTTTGTTTGTGTTTTGCTTTGTTTGGTTGTTTTTTTTCTATTCAGTTGGGCCTCTTTGTATCAGACTTCCATGTTGGGAGCTGTAAAACCAGTGGTGAAATGTGTTGGTGGAAGATACTATACTAGACTCTTACTTCTCAGAGCATGCAGCCTGTTAGTGATTTATGTGATACTAATTTCAAGATGCAGAGCTTTCCTAGACTTCTATGTTTCCTTCTGGTTAGTGTATAAACATTCACAAAAGGCGGGAGTTTCTTTCAAGAAGACTGCTTCTCTTTGTTGCAAGGATTTAAATAGCCTCATCCAAGAGAAATATCAACAATGGCAATGAAAAAATAAGAATATATCTCTGCATAGTATCTTTTAGCACCATTTAAATTCTGTCCCAATGGGGTTCTCCATCTTATCCCATCTATGAATGAGAAATATCTCTGTCCTTGGAAGAATGGGTATCACTCCCCCGTGGTTTGAGATTGATCGCACAGTGTCTTTGCAACCTGAAAAATTAATCTTTGGAGGCTTGTTGTCACAGTGCATTATAAATATTCTGCATGTGTTTTATGAAGATGAAGATCATCATGAAGATGTTTGTCTTTGGCACCTCTGGAAGGAATCAATGTGCAGTATTCGCTCCGTGTTGCATATGGCTGTATATGATCCCTGGTTCCACAGTGCAAAAATTGCTATCTTGGGCTACAGGCCAGCAGACTACCTGGTCTAATAATTTACCTCTAGCAGTGGATGATTTCACTGGCTTCCACAGATATTCATGGAGAAGATATTGACCTAGCATGTGCATGAAAGACCTAACTGTGAGATGCATTTAGGATGTGAGAGGTCTTCAAATCCCAACACTGAGAATAGCAGACTGAAATATGCTGGTGGTAGCACAAGTCATAGTTTTCAAACTTTCTGGTTATACTGCTTATTTTGTACTTGAGGTAAGCTACACCTTAGCTACCAGTCTTGGAGTGCTCTTTTTGCCTTGTGCAGTAGTTCTGCTGCATGACTGCCACTAGATAGTACTGATCCCAGCTATCTAACACACATAAGGAAGGGCTATTCAGTGTATGTAGTCATTTGTATGACAATTGTAGAGCTACTAATGAGTCAGTAATTTCCAAGGGGAAAATATTTCCTCATAAGAATTCCAGTTAAACCTAAGGATTTTTTTCTTCTTAAGACCTAATTGTTCCTTGGTTGAGTCCTTTTAATAATAGCATCAAAAATGTGTTGATCACAGGTAGTACAGAATTTCAAATAGAGAAATGAGACTACTGAACTTAAGCTGATAGCACCAAGCAGCTGTTAAATGGCCAGGTTGTCTCAAGATAGTCTGTAGCTGTTCAGATGAGAAAAATCTAGAAACTTCTGTCCAACTTTAGATTCTTTCTTGCAACACAAAATTAAGCTGTAGAAATCATGGATGCAAGACATCCCAGAGTAAAAGGACTTAAAAATGAAATTGGGCTTTTATTTGGGTAACAAAAAGTATCACAATGAAATATTACAATCCGATTAACCTGCTAAATCAGATAAGTCACAGATTGACTGTGGGCCTGAAATATTTTAAGGTGGTAGGGTAGACTTTGAGCCTGACCCAGCTGGCCCAGTTTTATTCCCTACCACTTCCTGTGAGACCTTTTTGGAAAGCCACCTGCAAGTTATTGGTGGTTTGGATCTAAATCTTTAGAAGTGCTAAGATTGATCAATTACATTTTTCCATTTGGGAGAAGGTTGACCAAATCTGCTTTTATTAGGTATGTGTAAAACAAAAGAAACATAAAAACATACTCTGGGTTTAGGCAGGCAGATGGCACTTTTACTCAATTCATCAGAGAGAAGGACTAGAATTTGCAGTTGTGGAAGAGACCTTTTGTGAATTGCTGACTTTTTCTATACAGTCAAGTGACACAAACTCCATTGATCAAAGGTATTATCTGCTGCTCCGAAATGCTCTTTCATGTCCTGAGGACGATGAGCCGATGGCAAATCACAGGAGTGGAGGAGGTATTAGAGTGCTGCATATTAGAATCAAGCAAATCCAAAGTCACTCTGACTTTTATTTATGTTTTTATTATTTTTTTGTGTGTGTAAGTGATTGCTAACAAATGATAGTAAAGTAAATTAATGAGGCTTTAGTAGGTCACAGTTTTCCATCAGGCCTTGCAGATAATCAGTCTTCTATCAGGACTGTCATGTTAACAAATCTTTTTTATTTTAAGTGACAAAGGTTTGATTTAGTAGACCGAGAGGTTTACATTTTCTGCTTGATGTGCATGCGAAAACAACATAGTTAAAGAGTAGGCACGTGACTGAATACAGTATCTCATATAACAGATGCAAATTTGATTCTTTCCTTTTGTAATACCTAAGTCTTCTATATCCCTTTGTTTCAGTTATTTCAAAAAGATATTGAAGTAGTTCTGCTGATCTATCTTTTCATCTGCCTATCTACATTTTCTGACTCTCATCACAGTAATATTTGATTATAGGATCTGACTCAAAAGCTCCCTGATATTAAAAGAGATCTTTCCCTTGGCTCAGAGGCTTCCTGCTCAGCTCCTGCCGCCAGCTGCAAGAACCGCAAAGTGCCGATTCCGGTGAACAGAGCAGAGCCAGGGAACTGGATCCACCCAGAGTCCCCCCCAAGCTCAATGTCAGTTGGGTTGTCAGACTCAAGCATGAGAAAGATTGTTAAAAGACACGAAGCTCCGCAGCTCTCAGGTGAGCTCACTGATTGTGTGATGATATTGAGGTTTCCATATTTGCTGCTTTCCTATCCTTAGTGGATAAAAAAGGAATTAAAAAAAAAATCATTTGTAAAATAAAATTGAAAAAAATCCCATAAGAAACTCCACATTATATATTCAAAAAAGCTTCACTGACCTGCTTCTACCTTCCCTTCTCCTTTTTAATCATATAAAGTTAAATATAATGATGAAAATTAAATTCAGCAGAATGCTCTTTTGATAAAACAATCAAATTATTTAATGACAAAACTGCTGAAATAGGACGTGTTGAGATTGTTAGACTTTCCTCCCCAGCACACCTGTGCATGCACACGAACACATATATGCATGCACATGCTTATCCAAACTGCGTTTCTGGAAAAATACAGCTGATTTTGCAAAGCATTGTTGCATTTTGCAATAGGTGATGATTCCTTTAAGGAATGAGGGTTTGTTTGTAGATTGTTTTTCTCCTCTTCTAACTAGCTCTAATTCAGACTGTACAGGAAAATCTTACCTTCCCTTTCCCTGGAGTAATAGAGGTTGTTCCATGAGATCAAGCCCAACATATATGAACAGCTAGCATTTATCATCAGTTTTAGACCTTAGCATGGATCTGTGTGTCATTTTCTTAGAGAACAAAGCAAAAGGAGATCTGCGGGAACTCATGAGAAGTACAGGCAGAAGGCATTAACACTTCTTTCACCGGCATACATGAAAGGCCTGACCTCACGTGTGCATCTCTTTGCCCGGCGACCAAGGGACATTCATGCTTATCCTCTGGGGTACGAGGGCTCCAGAATGAGCAGGAGCATGTGAATCCCTCCACCTTCTATCCACCAGTGCAGCAAACGGTCAGTCCCTACAAATTTTCCTCAGAAAGCCTCCAATGTGCATACTCTCCTCAGCTCCAGTGGGAGAGATTTATTTCTTTGTGGCAGGGAGTAATGAGGTACATTTCCCATCACCATGCATGTATAGCTTGCTGTGGTCTGTAAAATCTTTTCTGATGCATCCAAGAACGATTATGTGCCGTGGCTTTCTTGCCAGCTCCATGGGTTGGGAGTAACAACAGTAAAAGCGTGACTAATAGGTGTTTCATTTTACAGCTTTTTGCACTCGATTGCATAATCAGGATGACCGTCTTCTTTTCTTCCTTTTAAAAACCAACCTTTAACTTGCCTTAGATTTAAACAATTTTATGTCCGAGGCCCTATGTATTTAACATATGCTGTTAAGTGCTCCATGCAGAGGAGCAGCAGTGTGTGTGTCACTGGAAGGTTATGGTGTCATCTATGTGGGCTGTTCCTTTTGCTCTCTATTTGTGTCTTGTCATAACTTATAATGCATATGGAAAAGCTTGGGGAGCAATTAAGCTACTCCATTAAAGCAAATAGCATAGATTATGTTTGTGTATCTTACTTAAATCTTTGAAATGTAAAATAAAGAGACAGCTTAATGGTTACAGTGTAGTTTGCACGTAAAGCTCAACTAATAAGACACCCCCTAATTTCTGATTTTAAAGAAAATTATGCCTGGCTATTAATAAAGTAAAACAGACTTTAACCTGGCTTGATGTGGTAGAAATCACATTCTGATGGTAATCCAATACACATGGGTAATTTTTGCTTCTTTTCATGGATTTATTTTGAGGGTAGATGAATGAATTTCCTTTTCCTCTGATCAGTATATTTACATTAAACAAAGCAACTTCCTGAACTCCAGAATTTTGAATCTGCTTCCAAAAGAATTTATTTTTTTCCAAACCAATGTATTCAGTCTGACTGTGAAATCGAAAGATCATTTTGTTCTCGCAGATGTAATTTGGGCTGCTGGTTGTTATTAGCAAGGTATCTTTTCACTAATCTCTCTAAACGGGGGCTGATATGGTTGGCAGATGTTACAAGTGTCAAGACCCTCCATACATACATATAGAATAAGGGGTCCTGAAAGAAGTCTTAGAAGGAAGGTCTGACTTTGCCTCATTTGCTTGCATTTCACTTTAGAAAAGTTTTTAAGTACGTACTTCCCTGTAAATCAAGAGAGTCATAAACACTTTTTTGATTAAGGATGGGTTTATAAGCATACACTTGCTTTCCCATAGCATGGCATTCTTGGCGTTCAAAAAGTCCAATAGTATTTCTGTTCTTTCAGAGACATTTTCATCCACAAACTAGATTTCATCCCTATCTGCTAGTGATGAAATAAATATGACTTAATTCACATATGCCTGAGCTTTGGAGCATATTAAATAAAAGATGCTGTGAGCTGTCAAATATTACAGGTTAACACTTTCAAAATCTACAGAGGGTTAGAATAATAATAATAATAATAAAAAATTCTACCAGGAATACTAATTTCTTTGGTTTCTCCCACCTGTATTAGCTCATCCTGTGGATAAGCAGGGGGTTGGCCTTTTAAAGGCCTGAAATGGCTGGTCAAGAATAATAAAGGTTAGAAATTAAAAGATTATCCAAACTTCATGAGACCTCTGATGAATCATGCAGATCTGTTTTATTAACAACCAGGACTCCTCTGCCATCCAGGTGCACCTGGTGGGTAAACTCGACCCTTTCTTCCATAGCTAGCCTGATGTTAAAGCTTTAAAGGAAATCTATTGTAGAGAAGGGCTGAATAAATACCTCCTTTGCCTTCTGTGGGTCTCAGTTTATGTCCAAGTGGAAGGAGACTAAGGTCAGCCTTTTCTAACACAGCACACGTTGTTTTCAAGTGTGCCCTTGTGATCACTCTCATTGCAAACAAAATCTAGGCATTATTCCAGGGTGGTAGAAATCCTGAAGTGTCTCCTGTTTAGCTAAGGCCTCTGGCTCCTGATTGCCTTCCTTCCCATCTTTCGAGGGCAGCCTGCACCTCCGGTAAGCCTTCTGCAGGTCTGGCGAGAGCAGGACTGCAGGCAGGGCTGGGGCAAGTCCCTCCGGGACACAGGTCTGGCACCGCCGTGGTGACCACCGGTCTGAGTGTCCTTTCTGCAGAGGAGGGAGCCACATCTAACAACAACCCAAGGGAACTTTAACTTTACATCTGGGATGCGCTGTATCACCAGACATCTGGAGTCCGCAGACCTTGAGCACGGGGCACCTGTTTTCTGTGCCTTAGCCCCGAAGGACTTGACAGGCTGGTCCCACTGAGGAAGGGGTGAAATCAGGGAGGGTATAGACAGAGACATAACTCATCCCACTACTGCTTAAAACATTGCCTGGAGAGGGGATTAGAAAAGTGCGACACTATGCTTTCCTCCTCATTTTAACATAACAGCATTTTCTCCATTCGCCTGTATTCCTTCTCTTCTGCTTGAGTGTTGGTGTATTTGAAAGTTAATGGGATGTTGAGTCTGAAAGAGTGGAGGGAGAAGAAAAAGAAGAAAGAAAATAGGGCAAAAAAATCCAGAGACAGATTTTGAAATCCAAATCCTGTTCTTAGACTGATTTTTCTCTGTTTGCTCAGCTGCTTTTCACAGCAGCCTTACTGGCGCAGTCAAATCTGAACAGCTTGCAGAACAAAATGACAGGAAGATGGAAGGATAATGTGTGTTTAAATATCAGTGACCAGCCTCTTTTGTGGCACTCTCAGCATGGGGAAAGCTTGTTATATACTGCCTCCTTTAATCATTTCAGACAGGGCTTTTCCTCCTGCCTATCTATCAAGAAGAGAGAGGATCTTCCTCCGATTGTTAGTTGGAGTGACGGACAGGTGAATTATTAATATTGTTTGCCACTGACTTTCCTTGTTATTCATATTTGTTAAGTTCCCAGCTGATGTGACCCCCGTTTTCTTGAGTCTGCTGAAAGCCTGACCCATTCAATCACATGCAAACTGCACGTGAACACCAAAGAGATTTGAATTTGAGAGGTTTTGAAAAAGCACAGAAAAAAAGGAGCAACTTTGGTACCTGGAGCCCAGCGAAACAGAGCAGAGAGGAGCTGGAGGAAGGCTGATAATACACAGCCTCCAGTTAATGAACTCACTGCCAAGAAATTCAGTGT
This sequence comes from Podiceps cristatus, assembly GCA_000699545.1. Taxonomy (NCBI): domain Eukaryota; kingdom Metazoa; phylum Chordata; class Aves; order Podicipediformes; family Podicipedidae; genus Podiceps; species Podiceps cristatus. Next base: position 27,255 of record KL287602.1, on the reverse strand, counting down.
CTACTATCTCCCTGGGACACTGATGAGTGTCAAAATAAAAATCATACACCTTTGGTAAAACCAGACATTTGTTACAGCTAGTGTCTGAGATGATTAAAATTTAAGCACATCAAGGATTGAGATAAAGCAAAAAATGGCTCTACCCTTAATCGGACATTGTGTTTGTCTTTTGCTTCCTGATGAAGGAGGTTGTTTACTTCCTCAGGCAGATTTTGCTCTGTGTGTGTGTGTGGATATACAGGCTTGTGCAAACATATACAGACAAAAAATCCTACATGAAAAGTTGGAGTGCTTGACTGTAAATCAGGAACCACTGGCTGAAGGTTGCACAAACAGGTATAATTTTGGTCCTTTCAGACCAACATGAAGGTAAGTTTTATTCTTATTTACTATTAATAGAGCCAGTTAAAATTATAAAGTGCTTATTTCCATGTCACATTTATGGAGTAAGAGACACTGTAACCTCATATTACTGAAAAGAAGTGGAAGCATGGGGAAATTGTTCATAATTACATTTTCAAAATAAATGAAACTGCTGATTTTGCGTGCTCATGCATTCAGAGCTGGATTCAGCCTGCCTACCTGTAACTTGCATCTGGGCTGAGTGCTGAGCCTCACTATTCAGCAGGCAAGAGCTCCAAGAGGATGACTGGTTTTGCCATGAAGAAGATCATCCTTCATCTATCCCAGGGGAATCCCTGGCTCCTCTGGGCAGGAATGAGGGTAACTGCAAAAATCCAAGTGCCTGTTCCAGAAGTTGGGGTCACCATAGTTTCCTATCTAAGTGGTTTCCAGGTTCCTTGTATTTTATGTTTTAAACTGAAAGAGTGAGTGATTGTGTGTATGTGCATGTGTCTGTGAAGAGGGAGGCAGGCATATTTTCATACTCTTTTTTTTAATCAGAATAATTGTTTTTCCAGACTCTTTACCCCAA
>KL287602.1:12228-26277 GCA_000699545.1 Podiceps cristatus | reverse complement strand
CCCAAAAGATCAGTTTGAAGTAGATGCCTTAAACTTAATTTTCAGCTTAAAGCCTTAAAGCAGGTGAACAGAGGTGGTCTTACCTCTGTCTACATTAACACAAATATTTTAGGTAACAGTAACAGCCAGCTTTAACAGCTATCTCTATTTACAAAAAGCACTTAAGCAGCCTAATGTTAATTGTATGCTTGTGGAACTTGCTGCATGGGGGACCGTATCTGCAACAGGCATGTGGAATAGGGATGTGAAGTGGGTAATAACAATAAAGAACATTTACATAGCCTTCTGCACTTTCAAAGGTGTATAGGAGCCATAAGTATAGAGCATCAGGAACAGGGGGAGATATGAAAATGTAAGGTTTTATATTTAAACTCCCCTTTTTGCCTGGCTAAATCCTACCTTCAGTTACAAAACTTCCAGTCTCAGTAAGTGCAATCAAGCTGGATTTACTAGCTAGGCAGGAAGAGTAATGCAGCCCAGGGTCTTGTATGCAGGCAAAGAGCTCATATTATTAGTTATTTCCATTTTCCTATTAACTTACTGCAGAAAATATTGCTTTACCATAATGGTGTTCCAAGCTCTAAAATAGATTGATCAAATCAAGTCCACCAAAGATGGTATTCCTGGACCTGGAGAGTGATTTACACAAATCCACAGAGGAAAAAAAATCTGGTAGCAAAGGAGGGGGAATAAAAAACAACAGAGATTTTTAAGGATAGAGACACATAAATTAGGTCTCTTATGGACAAATGACCGTATGCACCAAACCTTAGAATCAGTATTTAATTAACCTCTTTAAAAAAAACATTAAGCCCAGTGGTGTGTGACGAACAGGCAAAGGAATGAATGTTTGGCAGGATGCCAGGCAACATCAGAGAAGCTTTAGGAAGAGGAGGTTGAAACTGAAGGGAGAAGTTTGCTTTAGGGAAGTATCTTATTCACGGGTCCTATTTCATGAGCATCATAAACAGGAGCTTGGGAGCGGTTTCACTGAGCCAAGCCCTGGGAGGTTCATAAATTGCTTCTCAGTCTAGCTGGATGCGCTGACTCTCCTCATGGAAATTAAATGAGGCAGCTCACAATATCTGCTGCTGGCCGTGGCTGGAGGTAGGGTATGGGGAAGGGGGGTGGACCAGTGCAGTTTATGTGAAAGCAACAGCAATGAGAGCTTGAAACAGAGCAACCAGTTCATGAGGCTCCTGTTAGAAGGAGAGGCTGAGCTCCTCCTTGAGCCACCAGCAAACTTGCCTCACTCCCTGGTGGCTAAACTTCATTTGGAAAAATAGAAAGGATCTTTTTATTTAAATCGTAGTTCAAATGCTTTGTATGGCTTTCTGGAGCAGTTTTTGCCTCTCTCTCCCCTTCTCCTTCAATCTGGCTTCCTAGCCCACCTCTCCAAACTAGATGCTTGAAGTTCAGCAACACCAAATGAGGTAGTATTTGAATTTGAGGCATTAAAGTCTCAGTTGCACAGTATAGCAAAAAAGACCAAACCATTGCTAACAGCCCACCTGCTGCCCAGCATCCTCGAGGGCAGTGAGGCTTTCTGAAGTGTGTCTCCATTCTTGGTTGAAGGACACCATAGAAGACAAAGGACTGCACAGGTTCGTGCTGTGCTGGGAAAGTTAATGAAAAATAGATCCACTGTTATTAAACAGATACAAACTATGCCTGGCTCAAGAAGACTCCAGCTCTGGTGGTTAGAGACTGGAGATTATTTTGGGAAAGGGCCCTGGGAAAGCACTTACCTTGATCTTTTGCTCTTCTCTAGGCTTCTGGCCAGTGTCAGAGAGAGGAGAGCAGTCTGCACAGGCCCTTGCTGTGATTCATGAGGGCTGCTCTTTCCTCCTTCCTGTTCTAGCCTTGGGGTCTATCCCAAAATACTGCATTGAATTTATCAAATAAAATCTGTTTTGTTTTGTAAAGAAAGGGCTGTGTCTGTTCTGAACATCAGCGGGAGATGTTTCTCTGGAAAGTAAAAGGTCTTTCAGTAATGAGGTTCAGCAAAAGTGTGAGCTATACTCTGCTGTAGTCACGTCTCTAGGGAAATTCCCCCTTTTGGACAAGTCCTGGGAAAGAAAGGGGGTGAGCAACTGCAGAGGAGAGGAGAAGCCTGCTGCTGCAGCCCTCTAGCTCTCCAACATCGCTGTGAGTGAAGCCGTGTAATTCACAGCAGCTCAGCAGAACGGAGAGCAGTGCCACCGACTCTGGGTCCCCAGCACAGGCTATTCATCCAGCCACTGCTGTGCTTGGGATGAAACCACCACCAGCTGCATTTGACACATTGACAATGCGCTTGTCCCTGTTGAGCAGACACCCTTTCCACTGTGATTTGATCTTTTGTCAGCATGGAACGAAATTTTCTAAAGGAGGTAAATTAATTAATCAAGTTAACCCTGAGACGTCTAACGAGTATTATTGTATTTAACCACCAGTGAATCTGGCAAATACTAAATAGCACTTGAGTTCTGTTTCTTTAATGACTGTTAAAAAACAAAAATAAGGGGAGCTGATTATGTCAGGTTAACAACATTTAATTAAAATGGAGGGAAGGGGGAGCTGTAATTTGCAACCGCCACAGAGGGGAACCAGATAGGAGAGTATTGTGCAAACCTGCAAAGCGCTCCAGCTCTTAATTAAAATTTCAGTTCTTTAAGATAGCCCTGTGTCACATGGATTCTGGTTAATTGCTGTCACTCCTGCAATATTGCCAGCAGGATTCTTCAGTGGCTTCATGTCTTTAATAGAAATCTATGCGTCAGGGGACATCTTTATGTCAGGGTACATGCTGGATCTGTCTTGTGAGGTCCAGATCTCTCACTGAGGGTGATACTGCACATAATAATAATGATACTGTAGCTGACTGTCTCTCTCAGGAATGTACAATCTACAGATGGGACAAAAGAGATGCTGCTAAGTGAGCAAGCTCTGTGTCCCTTCATTTAAGGACTGGTACTTTAGCTTGCACTTTGTTGTGAGACTGGTGCTCATTGAGCTATTGGAAAACTTTAGGCAGTGATCTGGGAGTCAAGCGACCTCAACTCTCTCATAGTTGATCTCTTAATTAGCTGTCTGCTCTTGGTCATCTCTCTTATCCATATCCCTGCATTATCTGCAGTGAAATAATGATCCATAAAACCTTATAGCTGTGTTTGAGATCTACACATAGAACTATCATATTGGTAAAACTGGCACATCCACTGTCCTACTGGCACATGCACACACACAACATATGAGGTAACCAGGTAAACTCACTGCAGAAACAAATAGTTTATGAACACCTTACAGGATCTAGAAAAGTCAGAGATGACTAAGGTATTTTTCAGAAAGATATTCACAAAGCAGTAAAAAAGCACAACCAAGCAAGAGATGGCATTTACTTAGCACCGAGAAAGAGACAAATGACAAAATTCACTTGTTAAATTCACTGTCATGCACATATGTAAATACCCACTTGTACTAATATAGTTGGGTTTGTTTCTTAAACTACACACATACAGAAACACACAAATGTATTTGGAAAAGGTTAACTTGGTATTTAGAAAATAAATACTCAATTTGTTAATATGATAGTGATCATTTAAAGGCAAAATCTGAAGTTTGGATCTTAGTGTCTTCCTTTAGAGGTGACTGTATTCTCTCTTCAGTTGTCTTTAGTAGTTTTGTGGGTTTTGACATAAAATCTCCTGGAAGGTTTAGCTTTAGCTGCCCTAAAACCTACTTCTCTGTCTGCTGTCTCTGTGTTCTCTCACTTTTACCTCCTTGGTGTCCAGTTATCCACAAAGAAAAGAAGGTGGGTTTTCACAGAGTTTCATACTCTTCAAACTGTGCTGGAACTAAGGAATTGTCTTGTTGCTAGAGAGAGAGGATAGGTGAGAAGTATATTCAGTCATTGAACTACCAGACTCACTTAATTACTTCATTTCTCTGGGAATCAGTCCACATCTGTGAAACTATGATATTAGGATTACCTCCATATTTTGTCTTTTGTCAATTTAGGCAATAAACTGTTCTAGGTTGTTATTATTATATACAGATAAGAAACTTAGCTATTGTGGTCTTTATCTCAGTTCACTGCTGCAAAGAAAATGATTCTTTCCTACTGGCTAACAAACAACTTTGTTTAACAAACATCTAAACAACAAGAAATCTAATGAATGTTACTTGTCGAAGTATGAGAGCAGAAACCATAAAGAAGTCTTCAGCAGTAGAAAATTATTTTCAGGTATACTATTTCACATGTTTTCAAAGCTTTTTTCTGGTTTTAGAGCAAATTCCTTTGAGGTAAACCTAGACCTTTGTTGTTTATCGTAAAGAAGCCAAAAAGCAAAAATAGAGCCACATCTATCTAAATTTAATTTGCTTGTCCCTTTCTAACCAAAGATTATATATATATTTATTTAAATAATACATTTTCTAAGGAGCTAAAAATTCACATGCTGCTCTGGGATGACTTCATAGACTTCACTTTGAAATCCTTTGGTCAGATTCTGCTCCCACAGACACGGCTGTAAGCAAGCTGTAAATCCACTGAAGTGCCTGTTCGTTTAGCTCAATCTCAGAAAGCCGGAACTGGCCACCAAATGATTTATTTATGGATATCACAACCACATCGTCACTTAAAAGTAGATGTTTGTATTTCATGTTCTTGATTTTCTTGATTTTTAATCATTCATAGGACATCATCAAATATTGATGTTCTATCTATTAAAAATGCCATAAATAAATAAACTACGTACACGGGCCTGACCAGAAACAGCATGGGCCAAGGTACTCCAGTTCTGTACACCAGAAACTGTCCTCTGTTTGATGAAGTATTCAGCTGAGCCTGAGAAGTTGTGGGTAGACAGCAGACCTTTACCTTCTTGGCTGCTGTACCATAAACATAAGAAGACAGTTCTCTTGCTTCTGTTTAAAATAACCCAAGGAATATCTGAAAGGGAATATGAATAAACATACCTGGTTTCCATCTCAAAACCATAAAATGAAAAGGTACTAATGACCTTTCTTACTGCCTGGAGTCTAAATGCTGTCTCTCGACTCACATCTTTGGGGAAAGAGACATCTGAAAGCAATTAAATAACTGAGGCTACTTGAACGCACAATTCTGATTTATTATAACTTTTTGAAATTGCAAACAGAAAGAAAAAAGAAATCTTAGCTAAAACCCAACCCTTTTACATACAGTCTTTTTGCATGAAATGATCCTCTTATAAGAAAAAAAGTTTATTCCTATTTTTAGTTCAGAAGACATCCTTAAAAAAACAAAGACTAATTATACACTCAGCACAAATATTTAGTCTAAGAAGTGCTCTATTCTTTGAAGGCTTGTTAAGAAAATGGATCCACTTGTAACCCTGGTGATTTACTCTGGTTGAATTTTTAACTCCTGCAAGCTGCCATAAACCAATGGACCTGCCAGCCTCTACATCAGCTCATGATATGGTGTAACAAATTACACTGACTGTTTTTCCTTCTTCCTGGAACGTGTTTTTAAGTAGAGCTGGCTCCATGGTTCTTGGAAGGGCCATAAGAGAAGGGAGATGATGTTTGAACAAATGCGTAGTCCCTGGGCTGGGAAATCTCTGCCATAGCAAGGGGCTTGGGTTGCACCTGGTGCAGGCAGGAGGGTCTTGCTGCTCCCACTGACACTCACCCATTGCAGTTGGCATGGGAACAAATTGTCATCTAAATGCTGTGATACAGGTGCTCGCTGTGCCTGCAGGAACAGTGCCCATTGCCATGGGTTCCCTGTCAATTCAAACATGGAGTCAATCACACCGCACCATCCATATGAGATCACCTGAGAGCCTATGTTGGTTCTTTCAGTATTTTATGTTTTAGGTAAAGCCCAGGCTTCTGGGTCCCAGTTAGCCTAGAAAGGGTCTAGATCAAAGGAGTCCCTGCCACTGCAGTGATCCACTTGACTTTTAGGGGTTGGGCCCTGAGGTAGAGCCCTCTAGCCTCAGTGGTGTGCCCAGGACCTTTCCAACAGTGCCTGTGGGAAGTGGGTGTATGGGGACAGGGGGCGGGTTCAGCTGATGGGATTCACCAGTAAGAGCAGGCTGATGGCATCGTTTCCTGAAGGAGGATGCTCTTGCAGTCAGTCAGTGCTTGTGGGTATGGTTGTTTTCATATTTCTCTTGACTCTTTTTCCCTCCTGCCCTTCATCTTTTATTAATGAAGCTGCTGGGCAGTTCCAACCATGCTTGACAAGTCTCAGAGAATCAGTTTCTTAGAAGCTTAATGCAAATTGGCAGCCGGGCAAAGCCGAGAGTCCACCACAATGTGTCTTTCATCCCCTGCCCCCAAGGTAATTCCAAACTGGGTCACCTCTGGAATGGCACATCTGCCGATACATGGTTTTGTGAAAGAACAGTGCCACAGGCTTTGATGTGCCCTCAGCTTCCCTCTCCATGTGCTGGCTCAAGTCAAACAGGGGTGAGAAACTGTGTACACTAGACTTCTCTCTTTGGCAGGTTCTCTGCTTTCATGAGACTATAAATCAAGAAATCCATGAAAATCTAGGCAGCTGGCTATGTGGGCTCTCTTTGTGCCCTTTGATCTCTGCACCCGTGGCTCTGTGGCAATGCTTACAGCTGCTGACAGGCGATTTGCTGAGGTCTCTGTTCTTTGTCGTGCTTGGTCTTGGCATGAAAATTTCACAGTGGTTAATGAGATCCATTGGCCACAGCAATCCATCCCCTGTGCATCGAATGCTAATTAGCATCAGCCTGTCACAATAGCAAGATGAGCTGCAGAATAAAACCATCAAGTGCACTCTGATTCTGATTTATTACTTACTTTCCTGTCACTGTGGCTGAACAATAACACCAAAAAAAAAAAAAAAAAATCAGTCTGGTCTCTTCTTTGGCTTCATGTGCTGTGGTGATGATTTCCCTGTAATTAATGAGGCGCATATCTAACTCTCTCACCTTGCAGTATGAAGAAAAGTCATTTTCTCACTCTTTCATTGTTTCCAAAGAGAAACTCTCTGAAAGCCTTGGGAAAACACAATCGTACAGAGCAAATGGCCTAGAAGTCGGGTTCCATTCATGGTTCTGCACACTCCAGGGTCCTTTTGTTCATCAATTTAATTAGATGTAGTGTGGAGTCCCTACTCACACCAGTAAACACAGCATCGACGTTTCAGGTCGATGCAAAGGAGGTTGTGAGATAGGTTCTTGGGGCCTGATCCTTTTACATATAGGCCCCTTTCCACAGCTCTGCCTTTACAGCACTGAATCAACTGCTGCAATTTTCTAAGGTGGCACAAATTTTCCCATATTCAAGTTAGCCTTAGAAACAAACCGTGTGTGTGGAAGAATTCTAGAGAATGGATCTTTATCACAGTTTTACCTGGAACAAGCCTGGTGACAGCAGTCTTTCTCTTTCAGACTCGAGATACTGAGCCTGAGATCAGTCTCACTTGGTCTACGCATTACTGTCTCAGACAGTTTTTCCCTAGGTATATTCATCCACCTCCAGAACTGAATTCATATTTATTGTAGTTTTTAGGCCCTGTCTAGAGAATAGTGATTGTGATTAGAGTAAATGTCCTACTATTAATAATGAAGTAGCAAAATGAGAGTGGACATAAAACTCATGTATGTCCATTCATTTGTGTGTGACTTGAATTATCCAGTAGTAGTGGGAAAGATACTTTCTTTTTTTCTTTTATTTTCTTTTTTTTTTTTGAACAGTATTTATGAGGTGATAAAGTTGTACAAAAAAAATGTAGGAGGGAAAATAAGAATGATCTCGGTCAGGAGAAAATGGTGAAAACAGTGAATTATCTTTTGATACCATTCTCTAGTCTCTCACTCAGGTTTCTCTCCAGTGGGATTACGTTTAGCACCATTGAATAATCAATGTTCTGGCTGATAATTATAATTGAAGACTGCTTCTTATATTGGTCAGTCCCTTTAACACCACCAGCTTTTGTACTCAACTCAGTAGGACAAGTCAAGTCACCAAGGTACTACAGACCTCGTAGCCTAGGAAGATTTGACTTCCTTATGTCATTCCAAAGCTAAAACTTAGGCTACTGATTTTGTTTTACTTCAAATGATTTAATTTGATGTGGAGCCTTTTCACTTGGATAGGATGAAGATTTTTGTTGAATAGGTTGCCTTTCTCTGTTATCTGCAGTGGGTAATTGGATATGATTTAGACCAGTAGCAGAGAGACCATGACAGCTTGCCAGCTATTGCTTGGTTGCAGTTTACTGGTCTCTTCTTGCTTTGCAAATAGATCACTTCTCAGTCACGCACCGGCAGGCTGTCAGCAGTAGCAAAGGGCAGTGTTGGCCTTCTCACAGGTAAACTATGGGGACTATTGTGACAACCACCTCTCTGAAATGAAGAAATGAGCACAGTAGAGTGGAAGATCCTCACACTCAGCATGAGCACAGTAGAGTGGAAGATCCTCACACTCAGCATATAGTTTCTGCCTTGCTCCCACTCCCCTCTTTGGTCCACTCCAGCTCCTTTGTGTTGTGTTTGCTTTGGTTTTGGTTTGTTTTTTTTTGTCTCTTCAGTTCTGATTAAGCAACATTGGATGCACTATTTTCGTTGTTACTGATGATTTGTGTGTGTGTGTGTTTATTGCTTGTTTTTTCCCCACAGAGGGCAGCCTCTGTTAACGGCATCTCCCATAACAAGCCCATAATTGGAAGTGCTAGTGTGTCCATGAGCTTCTGTTTAGTAAGTTCTTTTCCTTCTTCACGCTGCATACTGCTGCTACAGTAGCAACTAAAGCAGAGAAGGGTTTGAAAACCTGGAAACTCTGTTACTCACTGCTGTCTGTGCTTTAATATGGAGTTTTATTTATTTATTTAAGGGCCTAAATGCCTTGCTGAGTTCCTAGAGTTTTCCTTGGTGTAGATAAAGTTCTTTAGGAAAGTTTCTTAAAACTTCCTGTCCCCTGCAGGAATTGGCTTGCGTTGTGCTGTTTTTTGTTTTATTTTATTAATTGTTTTATAAATAAATAAATGGGAGAAATGGCTATAAAGTGGTAAAGTGAAGTAATAGTTGGCATAATTGTAGAAGAGGCAGATTGGAAGTCAAATGTAATCATCAAGATCAGGCAGGTTTTATATAGCTTGATGTAAGTAAACTTTCAATAGAGTTATAATTTTGTATTTTTTTTAATCCATTACCCCTTAGCTTCAGAAAAATTGCATGGCCAAGGTCACACTGTATCCTGTAGCATATCCAGGTCATGGACTAGGAGCTCTTACACCCGTCTCCAGTATTTGATCTACAAATTCACCTACCTTTAGCATAGTATCTTACGGTACTATGCAACTCCTTGTGACCCTAATTTTTAAGATCTCCTTGGATGGTTAGTTTTTAGTTTGGGATGATTTTGTTTGCTTCATCTTGAGTCTTAAAATGCTTCCTCAAGTGTCCCTCTGAATCATGATGACCCCTGTGCTGAAAAGCCTACAAAATGGGAAGTGAATGACAAAAGGCCTATGCCTTTATTTTTGTCTGAATTGAAATATATTTTAAATGAAGGTCTGGTCACCCTGCAGGCTGCATGTACTAGTTATTTTATACAACCTTTCATATTCAGAGCTTCAGGGTGTGTGACAGATAGATAGGTAATTTTATAGAAGACATCTGTGCAAAAAGCATGGCTTTGCTGAAATGATACTCGTTTTTCCCATAAGTAGGTCAGAGGAAAGAGCAATCCAATGTGACAAAGTCTTTGTTTAAATGTTTAAAAACAATCAAATTGATTAAAAGAATGTGAGCATACAACAAAAAAATCCCACATGACTGAATAAATAACATTTGAAAGAAGGCACAGTTTGCTTTCTAATAAGCACTTTAGTTTTTATCAGTTATGGCCTCCAACATTGTATCCCTTGGAGTTAATTTTGAAAGAACATAACTTGTTTTGTTAATTTGGCATGGAGTTAGTCTGTTTACATAAAACACTCCTGCAAAAGACATTGGCAGAGTTTATGTTGTAAATACAGGGATCTTTTCAGTTAATTATATGCAAATCAGCTTTGTTAACAAACACCTAAATAACTCTGCCTTGTCTTCATTAGCCTGGGAGATACAGTACATTTCTCAAGGAACTAGACAAGGAATATTAATCAAAGCAGCTTGTAAGTTTTAATGAGCTTATTAATTGTTGACCTCTGTATTTCCAAGAAGTGGTATTATAAAGTGAAAGATAACTGAGATATTTTTGTGGGGATATATTATGCAGATACATATGGGAAAAAATGTCATGGTCAAATTTGGGTCATGCAAAATGAAACTTCATTCTAGCTGGTAACATACTGATAACTCGTTTTTCTAAAAAACTGCATGATGGCTGCTGCGAGTTTGATGGCAGAAACATTATTTTTGCACTAAAAGAACATTCAATATTGTAGAGGAAGATGAGAAAAAAAAATGGAATAAAGTTAAATTTTGTGGTTTACCAGATCAGATTTTCTGGCTTTCCAAGCCAGTAGTGATGCAGTTCTGAATTTGCTTTCCAAACAGACCTCCTGAATGTCAGGTGATTCTAGCTGTTACTTCTGGGTTTGGACAGTCTCTTAAGGCAGAAGTAATCTTGAAAAACACAAAAGGAAATGAACATGGGAGTAAGGCTGGGAAAGATCTCTGTCCTCCATGGCCAGCTGACCTTGTCACTCTCCACAGAACAAACCCATTAATGATGAGTGCAAGGGTGAGACTCAGCCTGGAGAGTCCAGTGGTGAAGTTGACTGATGCCTTCCTTGAGGAGAAGCTTTAAGTCTGACCCTCAGCAGTGACCAACCCTCACTGTCATCCCTCCTAAACGGAGGAATATACCGCTTCACATGGCTAATCCTAATGTTGTTGAGAAAGATGAAACCCTCTTGAATTTCCTTCTGCTGTTTTTCTGAACTCAGCTCTGGCAATAATCTTTAATGCTGAGTGCAGGAGCAGACTTTGGTGTAATTAATCCTCTAATTCCTTTCTAATAGCTGTCTAGCCATGTGTCAATAAACAAGGAGGATACATGACAATGAAAACATCTGTCAGGGTAACATGCAGTGTTGTTTCAGAAAGAGACAGACAAGAAGGGAGGAAAATTAATAAAACAAGAAAGAAAACAAGGCAAACCGTGGACTGAGATTAAATGGAGTCTAAGAAGGAGAGACAAATTTTGTGTTGCCAGCTGATCTTCCCTAATTTGATTTCATCATTTCCAATTCTGAAAGATAAATGAGTTTCCAGGGTGGGAGGATGGATAGCTGATGATTAGCTTCTGGCACCCGAGTTGCTCTGGTCTCCATCTCTGACCCTTCTATGGCAACAACAGGTGATGGCATCTATTTACTTTCTACCGCTGCTGTCCACATGGAGACATGGTAAATCCTTATAGATTCACTCATCCAAGAGACTATCTTTGCTTGCAAAAGCCGAGAAACGATACCTAGAATGCCATATTCAAACAAAGAGGCAGGAGAGGGATGCCTTGCCTGGTGTGAAAACCGACACTGTTTGGGATGAGACCCTTCACAGTCAGTATGAATACATTGCCTCTCCTGCCCTGTAACAAAAAGCCACTAGAAGGCAACATGGGAAAATACGTACCTCATAATCCTCCTACTGACACACACATAGAGGTTATTGTGAAATCTGGAGCAAATTGTTGTCTAGCTTCATAAACATGGAATTCAGCACTGTTACATCTGAGTTTTGCATAAAATGAAATGGTTAATACTTCATAGGATAGAAATTCAGTGAAGCAGGAAAATGCTTTTCTGGTTCCTTTTATTTAATCCCCTCCCCCCTCCCCCCACTTTCTTTCTGTGAGACTCTGGAGGCTCACTCTTGCTGGGAACTAAGGAAACTAGATTTTGCTGAACCAGAACCTGTTTCTGACCTTGAACATTCAGGTTCAGTGCTGCCAGGGTTTGGGATGCCTTTTGCTTTAGCTGAGCAGGTGGGATGAGTCTTGCACCTTAAATATTTTTCCAGATCAGTGACTCACTAAAGCAGTAAGAAGACCTGTAATATTGATTGGATTAAGAAAGCATCAAATAACCTTTCACCTCTGTCTGATCAGCTGTCTGTATCAAAATGTCAACATGAAAATAAGAGCATTAAACTCTGAGCCTTTCCATCCGTGCTCAGGAAAGCTTGCATGCACTAAAGAGGCATTCTGTACCACAGAAAGCAGCTGTGTTTGAGGCCTGAGATTAGGCATCATTTGAGAATATTTGAATCCAGGACATAGATTTTTGGCTTCTCTCAGTGTACAGAGATCTGATTTTCTGATTCAGATGAGGAGAGAGACAGAGAGACTCCAATATTTCTCTAAACACAACAATGTTTAAACCAAAATAATGGAAAATGCTTCTCCAGTTTACATGTTTCACTGTAGTTTTTCAACTTATGACATAAGCTGAAATTAATTGGAAAATTTAGTCAGGCAAGAGAGGTCTAAGTGCCTGTACTGCTTCTATGCCAGTTTCATACTGAAGCCACAAGTCTTTTATTAAAGTGAATATATTCAATATTCACTTCAATATTCAATATATGATATATACATATATATATATATATACACACACACACAAATATCCCAGCTTTTAAAGTGAGAAGTTGGTCATTGTGGTGAGTAAACAGTCACAGGCTAGACTGGGGTTTGATTCAACAAGAGTCCTTTTGGTGTGAGAGCAGTTGGGTGGATAGGGAAGAGCAAAGCGTGTCCATAGCCGTGTGGCCAAAGAAGGGACTGAGCTTTTTTTGGTGGCCATGGTCAAGTGTACAAGGACACATGTTGTTAAAAGGTATCAGAGCAGCCACAGGTGAGAAACCAGGAGACCTTGCTCTAACAGGAAGGATAGAGATCAATTCCCTGGGAAGGCTGGAAATGTCCATCATTGCTAGTATTAAAGAACTGCTTGCACAGCTAATTATAAAAAACAGCATTATATAGAGTTGATTCTTACTTCCTGAAGCTGGCTGGGTAAAGTAGTCATCCTGAGGTCTCTTTTGACTCTATTTTCTGTATTTTTCATAATTACGTTATAGAAAATGACTCATTTCTGACAGTTAAATGTGCATCGGTGTATGCAGGTGCAGAGGCAGAGAAACATGAAGAGTGTGAACACAATGCCTGTAGTGTTAATTGTTTGAAATTTAGAATGGAGGAAAAAGTAAAACATCCTTCAAGATGATGATCAAATTAGGCTGTCTCATCAAAAAAGCAGCTGGGTGTCCTGCATTGACGAACTACTGGTAGGAGGAAGTATTAATAAAGGAACAACGGGAACACCAGCGCTACTCAAAAGAGTTAAAAAGCCACAGAAATTTCCTACTTTCACTCTGACTTTATTGAAAACGAATGCAATGAGAAAAAGGGCAGAAAAAACTTTATCTGCCACAGCCGTGTGCGGTTATTTGTGAGTGCGAGCGCCCAGAGCTGCAGTTGTGCTGGCCTCTGGGGCTTTATGTTCTGGGCTTGGCGCAGCACGTGCCTGGCCTGCGCCAGGGCGGCAGCTTTCAGAGCAGCTCGGAGCACAAGCTGCGCCACCGCTGAAGTCCTCTCACCCACAGGTAAGGTTTGTAGCTCAGTCCTGACCCACAGATAAGGTTTCTAGCTCAGCCCTGCAGTACAGCAGCACTGGGAGACCAGGAGCACGGTGCAAGCCCCGCGCGGCTCTCTCCCAGGTGGGGCACAGGAGGATCTAACACGTTTGCGCGCTTCTGGCTCTTCCTTAGTTTGCTTCCATCAAACCCGGTGTAGCTGCGAAGCCGCCTTCACCTTGCCCGCCCTTGCTGGGGTGGCATGGAGAAGCGCCTCGCTGCTATAGCCACATCTGCAGACCCCTCGTGGAGATGCAGCATATACCAGGAGAAGGAGCTGCCTTATTTTTATTATTGTTATTTTAAGTGGTTAAGTTTAGCTGTATTACTTTTTCCATAACCTTAGTGAAAAGGAAAAATCCCTTCTCCCTGGGCAGAGAGCATTCCTCCGGGAATTCTGCAATGTGAACCTGTGGGTAGGGCATTGCTGCTTTTTTTTTTTTTTTTTTTTTTTTCCCTA
>KL287602.1:713-12172 GCA_000699545.1 Podiceps cristatus | reverse complement strand
TTTTTAGTTTCTGGTGACAATGAAATTTCAAAGAGAGCATCTCAAGGCAAGTGCTTTTGCATTTTACAGCACAAGCAGACCTTCCAGCATTTCCCACCCTGCACCTGCCTCAATATGGTATCTTTAATTCTGTCAGTTTGGAAGTAGGATACAAAGAGCAGAGTTCACCAATTCATGGGAGGTTTAATGCCTTATTCAGTCTTTTACCTGTTTGGAAACAAAAGGAGCTGCAGAAAGCTCAACACTGGCTCCAGACAGTAATAAAGCATCTGTACCAGGACTTTAGGATCTCTCTTCAAACTCTTGCCCAAAGTATCTGAAGTTTTCCATATTCTCGTCCCTCAACCATATCCTTTCCTGCAGCACTATAGCACTGATTTACAGGCTAAATTTTCTCTGCAGTGTAAGGCATGAACAGATTCTAGTGCTGCCTCCTTTTTCTATTTAATCACTCTTGAAAAGAGCATTTATCTGAGTCTAAAGGAGAGGAAGGCAAGGCTAATTGGTTTGATGAAAATTCAAACCCTGTCTTTCCCACCTGAAATCTAGTATTGTCTGAGCCTGATATAAAACTAAATGGTGTTTAGGCGCAATGATGCCTTTTGCTCACTATGGACCAGTGCTCTATGTGTGCTTATCCTCACTATGTGTTGTGTCCTATGTGTCCTCCTCTCCGCATGGGTGTATACTGCCTTGATCCTTAGGAAATCTGCTTTTCTTTGCTGCAGATGTTGGCCTGTGAATCCATTTCTCTGCTCCCCCCCCCACCAGAAAAAAAAAAAAAAAAAAAAAAAAAAAAAATCAGTTCAGTGCAGCAGTTCCAAGCCTGATGTATGCAGGTGCCTCAGGCTAAGGTTCACATGTAAAAACTCCAGTACACGTCAGTACCCTACATACAGCCTTTGGGATAGCATAAGCTGCTTTCCAGCTAAGGAAACTTGACTTGTTAGCACAGCATACATGTGTTCCTGCTTACCTTTGAACTTATGGGCCAATTTTAGTCATGATGGAAGAGGGGATATCTTTAACACAGTGATTTTTACATGTTTACATAGTACAAGCAAGCCACAAAGAAGACAGGAAATTCCTTTCAAGAGGTGAATCCACAGGCGACCCAACGGCAGCAGTTCCACCAAATCATAGGAACTCCTCTGTAAAACCTTTGGTGTTATTTGTCTTCCATGTTCCTTTGCATGGGGAAAATAGTCTTTACCCTAACTACAGAGCATTAGTGATAGAAGTCAAAATAACTTCACATTGTAAACTCTGTAAACATCATATTCTTTGCTCCCTTCTCCTGGGTCTTGAAATATATGCATACACAGTTTCCAGAGGAGATTCCAGAGGGATTTCCACAAAGCTGACGCATATTGACACCTCTCTAGATCTTCAGGTCTTCTTGGAATACGAGTAACTATCACCATCACCCAATGACATTGTAAAATCTGTCAGACAGTGCTATGAGAGGAAGCAAAAATTCTTCCCCGCCCCCCCAATCTTATTCTGAATGCCCTGTCTGGTTGCAGTGCAGTTAAAGACAATGGGAGCTGTGAAAGCTGAGCATATCTGAATTTCTCCCTTTGTACTTCTCAAAAAATAAATAAAAAGTTGTTGTGACTGTGACAAAACTGCAGAACAGAAAAAGAAATAGTTCTTCTGAAAGACTGCTGGACTGAAATTAATGTCAGATGCCCATAGTGAGTCCTTAGTAAAAGGTAACATGAAAATCTGTACTTCTGCCTCTCATCTAGAATTGCAATAGTGGCACAATTTCATTTCCTTCTTTTATCTTCTCTCTTGGTTTGGAGTTCAAGAACAAGGTCCTGCCTGGGATTTACTGGCAATTGTAAGAGGTGAAAGTGTTTTAATTAGCTATTAAAAGGCACACTAATGTCAAGGCTCTAGAGGATGTGCTCCTGTGATGTGTTAATTCATTTTTAATGTGGACAATTAAGGGGTTTTCTTAGAAAGGGTCTGTGGAGCATTGCCTGATGAGTTGGCTGGATCTGTTTGGTCATCATATCATTTCATCTTTCATACTGCTGGGCTGGTTTCAAAGGGCTGAATCTGAATGATAGAAGTTACAGGTGCATTGCCCTCAATCACCCTCATAACGCAAAGCCCCTGGGTTTTGTTCCCTGACTCCAGCCCTGCCTGGTGCAGCCTAGGTTACATGACTTGGGTTTGTTCTCACCCAGGTGCCACTAATTGTATGTGATGAGAAGTGGAAAGATCAATCCAGGTTTGTCAGAGGTGTCGGTAGCAGCCAAAGAAAGATGAAGATTGCTTCAAACACTATCCCTTGCTTTAAGTGTGTCTCATGACTGCTCAGCCCACAGCATGGATCTCTTCTCTCCGAGGTTTATCTCTGATTATGATAATGATTTAAGTAACAGCAGAAGATACTTTGCACTTTCTCAACATCATCCAGCTCTGCTATCAAGATGGGCTGATTCAGCTTGATTTCTTTTTCTTTTTCCGTTCTTATTGGGCTTCAGAAATGATCCCTATAGAACAGCCAAGCGACTTTTGTTGTCTTCATACTCCAGTGAAGATGAGACTCCCACATAGACCACTGAGGGCCATAGGCAAAGTCTGTCCTTAGATGAACCTACCCTAGTTGATGCTACAAGCAGTTCTTTCCATATGAAAGTACCTCTTTGGAACAGAGAAACAACATGCCTTCAAGAACTGGGTACAGCAACTCATAAACGAATAATATAACTTTGATTGATGCACAGTGTACCCTAAGAGAATGATTGCATGGATTTACAGCATAAACTATGTTTGATTAGGTTTGTATCCTTTCATGCTATTTAAAATTTCTTTATACTTTGGTGTTGCAAGAAAAATGCTCTGGAATATTTCAGTAGTATGAAAAAAAAGCGTAATGTACAGAGTTTATAACAGAATGAAACCCGGTGCTACAGCATTATTGGTTTGATTATTAGATTTGCTCCATTTTAAACCGTGTCCTATTCCCCCTCCCAGTGATGCATCCATTGTCAAATGTCAATATTAATATTGTTTCAGCTTGAGTGATACAGTTGTGCAGCAGGATTAATGTCTTGTCAATAGAACTGGAATTTGCACTCTCATTCACATGCATGAAAATCTCAGAGATTTAATTTTCAGATCACATGTGATTCTATTGATTGAGCCTACAGGGGTCAAAGAGGAATCTGCAATTTTTGTCTCCCGTCCCTGTGTTAGAGGCCTGTGCATTGCAGAGAGGATCGCGGGGGGTAAATAAATACAGCAGCTGGTGGCAAATTAATGAGATTCTTCTCAGAGTTCCTTGTTTGCTTGTGTTTTTGTGGGGGTTTTTTCCCCTTTAAATTTTATCAGTTCCAGCTCTGAAAGTGGGAGATATTGATCATTTCCAGGTAGGTAAGCTTTCTGATTTCTTCAGAACTGTAAATGGTATGGTAATAAAACTGTATATTTAGATTGGCCTTGTGTGAAGAATTATGTTAGGCAAGAAAATTATTTTCTTCTTCAACAAAAAGACTAAGTTACCTTCTGAGCCTTTAAATCTTATCTTTGCTGTAACAAAGATACAGACCATAAAAGTTTAGGTTCTGTAGCTCTAATGGCTCATGCTGTGTTCTCACCCCATCTCACATGTTTGAGTTGAGTCAGAAAGAGTCTATTCCTTGTAATGGAGGAACTGAAGGGAAAATCTAGGTGATTCAGAGGTTGTTTCTCTTCTCTCAAGCTGATTGCTGAACGAAGATATTAGCCTGCAGAACTGGAGGCCTCTGCAGGAAACGGTGTTTATCTGACAGACAGGTGTAATACTGCATCCCTGCCTACTTCCAACCATGATAATCTCCCTCCACTATCTTCCTCCCAAATCAGACTTTTCCATTTGGGGTAGTGGTAGAAGATATTTTTTCTTTCCCCCTCAGTTTTCAGTGCTGTGTCTTGATTCTTGCTACTCTTTACATGCACTTTGCTACTTAGTTCCACCCCAGCAATAGCTGCATTTCTGTTTCAATTAGGGCTTTGCATCATGCTTTTTCTAGTAATAGCTGTGTATCTATCAGTATCCCAGTGAATAATGATGTGACTCATTGGTTCTGTGCTGTTTTTTCAGCCTCCTACTTGGTTTATACTTATTGTTTTATTTTGATAGTGATTTCTTCCCCGAGTAAAACTTTGTGGGTTTTTTTTTTTGTTTGTTTGTTTTTTTTTTTTTTTGTCTTTTGTTTTTTAAATGAAAAACATCCACATGGGTCTCAATTTGTGTTAGAGAATTATAATGTGAGACAGTGTGGAATGAGGAGAAAAGAGGATTGTTTCTGGCAGTCCTCAGTTTCTAGGACAGTTCATTATGCAGTCTTGAGACAGGACCAACCTAAACTAGCTAAAAGTTCTGTGCAACCACAAGCTTTGTAATCTTGACAAAGTCATTGCACTAGAGGAAATGCTGCTGCAACTGTTTGTGTGTGACATCTGTTAGCTGTGTCTCTGTCTTGGAACTAAAGCGATGGAATGAATTGTGACTTCAAAGGATCAAAATACAGCAACAGCCACCTGACTTGCCAGGTGCTGAGAGAAAGCCAAGTCAGAGAGATATTTATCTGGAGTTGCAGTTTTGCTGTGTCCCTAGTATAAATTACATTTGGACTGTCAAATAGTAAACTAGGACATGGTGGCAAAGCTTCAGTAACTTTAATAACAAGGACCACAGTAACGAGTGGGGAGTCAGAAAAAGTGTTTATCTCGGCACATTTCTTTCCTGGAAGCAGAAGGTCTTCATGATGGAGGTATATTCCATTGATTTTGCTCTGGGAAATGAGAAGGAAGAAAGACTGAAAGGTGATGGTGGTGTACCTGAGGAGGAGGTCTGAATTGGATACTGGTCTTTTATGGGCTGAAAAAGGCTGGAGCTGGAGGTCCCTGTCATAGAAGAGATAGAAGGTTCTGTGGCAGCTTCCTCTCTGCTAAAAGAGAGACACAGCCTCATTTCATCATTGAGAAAATGCATCTTGTTCAGTTTCCAGATTCTAAAATTGTAGAGCTCTTGGAGTCAATGGAGGTCTTGGCCCTTCTGTTCAACCTTGTTATTTCTTCAATGGGGTAAGGAAGAATGAAAAGGGAAAGTAGAGATCTTTTTTTGTTCCCTGCTGGTGCTGCCCTAGTCTTGGGACGGAGTGGATTGAGGTGGGATTCTTGAGGCATAGGACTAGTTCGTATTCCTATCTCCCCCAAAGCAGAGAGCGCTAGCCTGGGGCTAAGAACATGTATAAGCTCTGCCACTTCTTTAGAAATAGATTCCCCTAGCTCAGTGAAGAGATGCGATATGAATGCACAGCCACCAATGAATATTTAACAAAGTACATTCCAAGACTGGAAGATTAAAAAAAATTTTCCATATCTTTCTCTCCATCTTTAGCCTTATCTAGGAAGTAAATAACTCCAGAACATATTTTTGGAATGAGTTTCAATATGTTTTTAGCTTTTTTATATTCTGAGTCACATCTTCACGAAAATGTACTGTCATGGCATTCTAAGAAACTCTAGTGGCTTATCTTATTTAATGCTGATCCCTCAAGGTTGCCACATGGACACAATCTTGTAAATGAAGGAGCCAAGGCAAAGACGATCAGTGTCAGACTTTGATGTACATTACATGGAGATTAATGGCTGGAATATACTGCCAGATTAGCAAGGACTATCAACATTTTATTCATTTATTTGTTTACAGAGATGAGCAGAAAATGAAAGGTTGCTTAAAAAATGTCTATAAAAGTAATTTGAGTATACTTTTTTTTGGTTGGTGTTTGGAGTTTGGGTACCCCATTATGAAATGCTAATGCAGGAATCCCTAGATGTCGGGAATGTTCAACCAAAAGGTATTTTATCTCTGTATCAAAACATTTCTTCTCTGTGTGCAAGAGTCTTGCAAAAAGAAACTGCAAAAATCCCACAGGAAGAAGAAATCTGTAGTCCTCAACATTTCAGTATTTGCTGGCTTAATTTCTTTTTCCATTAGGGATATGAATGCTTTTTTTGCCAGCATGTTGACCAGTCACGTATTGTTCACTTCAGACTGGGACTTGCATAACAAACTCTCACCTTGTACTACTGTGTGTGTTTGCGGTCCAGTTTCTTTGTTTCTCTGGGAGCAAGAAACCCAACTGGTCAGTCTGGCCTGTGATCTGGTGACCAGCTCTGATGAGGGAAAGTGTGGATAAGAGTGATGGTGAGGCCCCTGGGGTGTCCATCTGGTCAAAGATCACCTGCAAAGGTCAGTCCAGCTGTCATCCTGTAACCTGACATTACAGCTGCTGGCTTCCTGCAGGTTCTGGAAGTTTCTTTGGGACACTCTCTGACATATTGGAAAGGAATATACTTGAAATACTAAGTTATATCTACACTGGTAAATATAGTAAATTTCTTGCAATTATGTATGCGAGAAAATGGCATATATATTGCATGTGTAATGGCAAGAAAATCTTCACCAGTACAGCTTGGAGAGATACTATTAGCTGCTGTAACAGAAGAGAACTGCTGTGTTGGGTTGGCTTTCTCTTCTTGGTTTCTTTCTTAGGATAAATTTCATCCATTCTAAGGGAGTTTTTTAGCATCACTTTCTTTGAAAACCTTTTAAATTCAGATAAGACCTTAGAGATGCATCAGAATTTTTTTAGAAGTGCATGCAGTGATAGGACAAGGGGGAATGGCTTTAAACTGGAAGGGGGCAGATTTAGATTAGACATTAGGAAGAAATTCTTCCCACTGAGGGTGGTGAGGCACTGGAACAGGCTGCCCAGAGAAGCTGTGGATGCCCCGTCCCTGGAAGTGTTCAAGGCCAGGTTGGACGGGGCCTTGAGCAACCTGGTCTGGTGGGAGGTGTCCCTGACCGTGGCAGGGGGTTGGCACTAGATGATCTTTAAGGTCCCTTCCAGCCCAAACCATTCTATGATTCTATGAGAATTGAAAGCTGTTAAATGTACAGCTTGTCATGAAATAAGATAAATTCATAATAATACACACAGTTTATACAATGTCTGAGATGTTCAAAACGCTGTACAGACATTAACTCATTAAATGGAACAATGGTTACAAGCTGCCACAGCTTTGATTTGTAGAACTTGAAACCACACTCAGTTTAATTTTAAATAGACTATAATTTCAACTTCTTTCCTTTGTGGGGGGAAAAAAAGAACCAAAACAACACAAAAACCCCCAAAAAACTCTATGTGTGAAGGATACAAATAACACATTTCTCACTCTCACATGTGTGAGAAATATGACCAGATGTTAATAGACTA
Organism: Podiceps cristatus; assembly: GCA_000699545.1. Lineage (NCBI taxonomy): Eukaryota > Metazoa > Chordata > Aves > Podicipediformes > Podicipedidae > Podiceps > Podiceps cristatus. The sequence continues at coordinate 4,889 of KL287602.1, read as the reverse complement.
TGAAAGGAAAAGCTAAAAAAAAAAAAAAACAAAACAAAAAAACACCAAACCTTAGCTTTCTACATCCACACATAATTGTTGGAGGGTCACAACATAAAAAGCACAGAAGTCTCTCTCTGCTCACTTTCTGTGACTGGACCAGATGAAGAAGTCAAAGCATCAAGTTCCTGAAACATCCAGACCTCGGTTTGGGGGGACACATTGGTTCTGTAGTTTGCTTTTTGAGTTCAGATGACTGAAAATTCTAAAAATCAAAAGTTCAAAATGTGATCCCAAGACATGTTTTCAAAAAATGTATGAATGGTGGGAAGTCTTGGATGAGTCTTAGATCTCTCTTAATTGGGTGTATTCACAGTACAGATATCTCCATCTAAGCTAGTCTCCCCAGACTCACTGGTAGTCAACGAAATAAATAAAATGATGGCTTCTCTGGAGTGTTGCACATCTTCATCTGGCCTCTTAGAAACGTCTGTGAGGTTTGGTGGGTTTTTTGTTTTGTTTTTTTCCAAAGAGCTGTGCCTTATGAGATTTACTTGCCTATTAACTATAAATGCATCTTAGAAACACTCAGGGAAATATGTACATATCAACCCCTGGTGCTGTGTGACATAAATCCCACTTCTGCTTATCAGAATTTTGAAGGTTATTCCCTACTTCCAATGGAACCCTAACATGAGGTACGCTGACCAAAACCAACATACCTTTTACTGATTTTTGTAACTATCATGTGGAAATTCCAATAAGCTTTCCTTTCCATATTGTTTATTAGCCTGACTCTATTACCAACACAGAATAGCAGCTTCTACCCTGCGGAAAAGTTATCATCTGGTCTTTGAGAAGACTAAGAAAAGCAGCATGTGCTTTCTCCTAGTGCCAGTGCTATTGCTGAATGATTGAGTGGGATCCTGCCCCTGTGAACCACAAAATGCCCTTACCTGCCCTGGCAGCTGTCATGTGGAGATCTAGAGGCCATAGTGACAAACCCTCTATGGTGCTGAAGTCTGTTGAGTGACCTGGGGCCAGTCACGTCCTCTTGGTTTGTCCAAGAGAGCAGAGCATATTCTGGTGGTGACTGCTGCAAAGCAGGTTATGGGGAAGGTGGCCAAAAGGGAGGTGAGAGACATGGCTGAACGAAGGGAGCACTTGGGTTGGGGGCTGAAGGGCATGGGAAGAGGGAGCAAAACTCAAGATTAGTCAAACTGAAAAACTGATGTGCCTCAGGCAACAAATCAAAGGTGAATAAGAACAGGGCTGCTTCTCATCACAAATCCGCTGCCTGCTTTCTCCAACTATAGGCTCATCATAGCTACTGGCCTCTCTCGTGCACTGTGAAAAACTCAGTGAAAAGACGTGTCCACTCTTTCTTGAACCCCACTATCTCTATTACTGTTATTATTTTTAATCTAGAGACGACCTAAATCTTTTATGGGAAATAATAATCATCATGTATAGACCATCTTGTGAAACACATCCCTAGGAATTTTCACATATAGTTAAATACATGTTAACTTAAATTTTCAACATTTGATTCTTCCTTCTATTTCTCTTTACACCTGTAGGGCCCCTATGCATGGACATTTGATTCCTGTGACAGCTTGATGTATTAACCATGCAATCATCCTGTGAACAATTTCTTAATGTCTGACAGGCTGCTCGTTGTTCAGAAACTAAGCTGAGTGAATCTCTAAATAAGACTTTAATACAAATAAATAACACATTGACTCTTAAGGACATTGACAACACAGTTTGACCCCAAATGGCAGGAAGACATAGCAATCAGTCTTTGTCCTACCAGGATTTTTTTCTTCTTGCCCTTTTCCTTTCCAGTCTTTTAACTTCAGTTGAGAAATCTCAGGAATATTTGATTTTTAAAGGTACTTGATTGTTCATGTGGAGCGTAGCCTCTCCCTGCATCTTTGTTCAGCAGCATGTTAGGCAACATGAGAAGTATTAAAAAGTAAAACAGTTCTAAGAGGACTGTTAGCACACTGTCTCACCAGAAGCTTCCCACTGTATTTTGTTTAAAAAACAAAGCACTTATTGGCAAAGATAAGCACTGTTCCCTACTAGCAACACATGCTTTTGGAAACAAAGCTTTCTTATCAAGCTACATATGATAATTTCACAACTGGAGAGCAGCTTCTCTTGTATGTCAGTTTTGGTTAGTGTGGATATAGCCACAAAACATGGGATTTCTATGACTGACGAACAAAGTTGAAGTGACAGTGTTGTTTGAAGGAGCCAGGAAAAAACGAAGTCTTTATGTCTGTTTGGGGTATATCAATAAAAGTACATTTTCCTGTGGGTCTGCATCCTGAAAAATGTCATGATCCCTGGGCATTATACCATGAGAAACAGGAAAATGATAAAAACCAAATAGTTACTGCTATTATTCCTATTTGAGAGAGAAGATGTGTATTTCAGCAACATCTGAGAAAGTAGATATGCCTGATACAACTAAAATAGCTTTTTCCTTCTCCAGCTCAGTTCAGTCAGGGAAGACTGGTCCCATCTACATACTCTTCTTGTCTGAAAACTGCTTTGAATTTGCTTTTGCCTGCTTGGAGGATAAACTCCTTTAACTGCCTTTGTTTCCTGAGTTGCTTTCAGCAGTTGATAAGAAGTCCGCTAATTCCCTGTTTTAAAAGCACTTGACACTGCCCATAAGCAATCTGATTCCTCTGAAGTGTTGTCTTCTCATGTGGGCCTCATATTGCATCATCAGTGAAGGGAAAAGCTATCTGCACTGTTTTCATACAGGCGGCTCTAACTGAAACTTCTAGCTATAGGGCACAACAGCTCAGACGCCACGAGATGCATCCATCTCACTGGGCTTGTTTTGCTTTGAAGGAATAGCAGCTTTGTGATAATTTCAGTCCTCAGAATGATTTGTTCCTCTGGGCTGCAGGAGAATGTGGCATTGAGGTTACAAAGCCAAGTTCCCCTTGCTTCAGTAAGTTGTTAGTGAAAAAGTAATGGGTGTAATTATTAATGAAGTCCAATAGGTGGCTCCCGAAGTACGGAGACGACAGCAATGCTGAGTACAAATACCAAATTGGTCTCACAACCAATAATTTTATCATATCATAAACCAGTGTTACACAGTAAAGTAAAGCCATAATCTTAATCCAACTCCCAGAGGTGATGAACAGCACCTAAATACTGATTAACAGCCTATGTGGCAAGTAAGGCATTATATAGCACAACTCTGAGAATAAGCACAACTCTGAGAACAAATAAATTGACCTTGTGTCTACTGACTATTAAACTAATATAATGAGTACTTGTAACAAATTTGTTCAGACATGGTTTGGTTAGATCTGTTGTTATCTCGACCCTTCATGCCTCACGTTGGGTGCCAAAAAGCACTGTCATGGTTTAACCCCAGGTGGTAACTAAGTGCCACACAGCTGCTCACTCAGCCCTCCCAGTCGGATGGGGGAGAGAATCGGGATGGGGGGGGACACCTCATGGGTTGAGATGAAGACAGTTTAGTAGGGTAGCACAGGAATAATAATAATAATGACAAAATAATATACAAAACGAATAATGCACAATACAGTTGCTCATGACCTGCTGACCGATGCCTAGCCTGTCCCTGAGCAGCAACGCCCCTCAGCCATCTCCCCCCATTTATATATTGAGCATGACATGATATGACTCCTTTGGCCAGTTTGGGTCAGCTGTCCTGGCTGTGCCCCCTCCCAGCTGCGTGTGCACCCCCAGCCTCATGAGAAGCAGGGCATGAGAAGATGTAAAGACCTTGACTTAGTATAAGCACAGCTTAAGAACAACTAAAACATTAGTGTGTTATAAACATTATTCTCATGCTAAATCCAAAACACAGTACTAGACCAGCTACTAGGAAGAAAATTAACTCTATCCCAGATGAAATCAGAACACTGGGCAACCTGTTCCACCCTCAGTGGGAAGAATTTCTTCCTTCTAGCTAATATAAATCTACCCTCTTTCAGTTTAAAGCCATTACCCCTTCTCCTGTCACTACATGCACTTGTTAAAAGTCCCTCTCCAGCTTTCTTGAAGGCCCCCTTTAGGTACTGGAAGGCTGCTAGAAGGTGTCCCCAGAGCCTTCTTTTCTCCAGGTTGAACAACCCCAACTCTCTCAGCCTGTCTTCATCAGAGAGGTGCTCCAGCTCTCTGATCATCTTTGAGGCC
>KL287599.1:2030-12214 GCA_000699545.1 Podiceps cristatus | reverse complement strand
GGGACGGCAGGCGCCGCTCAGGCAGCTTCTCTGAATGTAAACCCGGGGAAAGCGCCGGAGCAGCCTGGTCGGGCGTTGGGCCGTCCCCGCTCAGGCACGGCCGCTCTTTTGCTCCGTCAAGGCCTTTCGCGTGTGTTTGTGTCTGTGCCTGAGATGCCGAGGTGGAACAGAACCAGCACAAACGCGCTCGTGGTGAGGCGGAGGTGCTCGGTCAGGCCTCCGTAAGGCTAAACTCTACTCAGGGTACTTTCTTAGTCTCTAGTTTTTCACCGGGAGCTTAAGGTGCGCCAGACGTGGCCGAGCCAAGCTCTGAAACTGCCAGCCAACAGCAAGATTTGCCTTTGCTAGCGAAGTCACAGCCGCCTGTAAACCTGTTTATGTGAAGGATCGCTACGTGCCCGAAGCGAGCGCTGTAGCAGGTATAACAAGATGGAAGGGGCTTTGTGAGGAAGGCTGCAGCTAAGTGGGTTTTGTGCTGGAGGTAAGGTAGGACGGGAACAGTCCCCCCTCCTTAACGGGATTTCATTCAGAGAGACGTGGCCTATATGTTCTCTTTCATTTTGCCTTCTGGAATGCACAGCCAGTGCGTGAAGAGGTGAAAACCTCATCAACCAGCTCTCTGGGAAAGGGGGAAATTAAAATACTATCCATGTTTTTTGTAAGAGCTAGAGTGAGTGCAGGCGAGTCCTTGGATAATGAGGACAGTACGTTCCAGGATCACGTGTACTCCGGCTTCTTTCAAAATACAGCGATCAGATCAGCTGCTGCAGACTTGCACATGAGGCTGTGGAAGATCTCTTGTAACGGAAGAGATTTGGGGCGCTTTATTGCAAAGCAGAGTCCCGAGAACACAAATAAGATGTGCTTATGCTGCAGTTGCTGATAGGTTTGAGCACCCGAGGGCTGTTCTGCCCGCTTTGAGGATCATCAGGATGCAGGACAGCAGTATTCTGATGCAAAGTTTCAGCTAATAAATTCTGCCTTAAAGCAAAATTTTAATGTTGCAGAGGCAAATCCCCCGCAGCTTCCCAGGTAGTTGAAGAGGATCAGTGTACATCCAGGAGCGTGATGTTCCGCTTCTTCCGCGTGGTGCTCGTTGGCTTCAGGGCAGTGCAGCCCAAAAAGTGTGGGGTTTGGGGTTGGTGGTGTTCTTTTGGCCGTTAGGAACTCGAGCCTTTTCGCTTGCTCCGTTGGACACAGGAGTTGCCAGTAGTTAATAGTTCTCCTAGTTGGAGCTGGCCAAGCAAGGTTTTTCAGGATGTTGTGTACCTCTAAACTTGGCCAGCTGTAACAAGCCTTAACAATATTTAATATATCTGTAGAGGCATTTTGCCCTAGTGAGATGTTCTTTGGCGTGGTTGTGAAATCCGGGTGAAATACTGCGCTCTCTTTATTTAAAGACATTGTTTTCACTTCAGTGAACTGCTAACCCTTCCGATACGGTTGGTGATCGATAAATATAATCGAGGGCAAAGGCATCTCGATTATCCAGGTGCTCTTTGTACCTTTTTAAAAAAGTGAATCCCTCCTCACCAGGATAAGGCGTAACTTCTGCGATGATTTTGTCTGCCCAGCTTGTGGAATTGTGCTCTGATAAGGTAGGAAGACTTGCTTTAATAAGGAGATACTGGCACATGTCCCTTCAGGTGGTGCCTCGGGAAGTCCTGTAACTTTTCAGCAGGTAATAATGTCGCTGTCTACGTTAGGGATGGTAGTAGTTTCGTATTTTTAATAATTGATAAAAGTATCCTAAAGCGCCGCCTGGGCAAACCTGCCCCTTTTGTATCACACGGCGTGTTACACAGCTAAAAATTAGTAGGGACCTGAAATGATTAGTATCTGGCTGGTGGCCCAGAAAGAGGGAAAGCTGGGTCTGGCAGCATTTGACAGTAATTTTTTGTAAGACAAGTGTCCTTAGTTGCTTTCATTGTACAATTGATTCTTTAACAATAGTTCTCCCGTTTGTAATGCTGCTTCAGGAGGAAACCCTAACTATTTAAACCTAGCTTTCTCCATTAAAATTCACTATATAATTTTATCCTCTCTGGCCATTTTTTGTTTACATTTTTCACAAGGATCTCCTTATGTTACCCCCCTCAAAAAAAAAAAAAAAAACACCCAACCCCCCCAAAAAAACAAAACAAAACCAAAAAACCCTCCCAAAAGCCCCTCAAAGGAGTATTCAGCAGGTGTGGCGGCAACGGTCACTGACAGCACCGTCGTGGCACGTGCCAGTGATAACCGAAACTGCTGCTTTGCGGTCTTTTTGCCTAATGGTCCTCGGAGGTTTTCTTCTTTCTTTCTGTTCAGGGTCGCTACTCCTTTGGTAAGACAAGGGAAATAATAAGTTGGTTTCACTGAGATTACACTTAAAGTAGCAATCTCTCCCCGAACATTTAATTGAGTCTGAAGATTAAAAGGCACCTACTTGTGGTAGAAAGTTTCTGAAGCTGGTTACTTTAGTATTTGGGTATGTTTTTAATGAACTCGCTTTCATGTCTGAGCTGCAGTCAAAACTTTTAAGATCTCATTTCTGCTGGTTTTCAAAGCAAGTTGACTCATCACTTTAGCCTTGTGCTGCAGACCTAAAATGTCGGAAGATGTTCCCCTTTTTTGCCATATTGCCATTTTGTGATTATTTTTTTTCCTTTTTGCCCTAATGCTAAAATTCTGATATTCCTAAAATTTGGGGAATAAAGGCTCATATTGGGGACTGTTTGCTCATGCAAGTAGGCCTTGTGCAGCTTTAGCTTTTCTGTATTTGCGCTGCGTTTTTGCGGAGCATCTCTAGGATGAGATGTAAATTTGCTTTCCTATCAGCACTCGCTATTTACTTGACTCTCCTCCTGGGCTCCGCTGCTCCAGCTTTTCCTTCTGTGTTTTCACCTCATCTCCTTTGGCATCCTTTTTCCTTCCTGCTCCTTCACAGTGTCTTGACGGCGCTGGAACTTGGCACGTCCTCTGCGCGCGATGAGCCGGCTGCCGGCGTTTTCATCCCTCCTCGCCCTCGTGGCCGCCGAACTTTGTGCTGTACTTGCCGACAGAGCCGCAGGTGAGCCTCGGCGCTTGCTTTTGATCTGAGCGAAGCAGCGCGCAAACCTGCAGCAGGACAGAATGATCTAACTACTATTTAACAAAGTTTACTTGGAAACCACACGTAGCTTCTGAGCTGTGTTTTAAATGTTAATATTGAATTTGAAACATTGGAGGTGACAGATAAAATGCATGGTAATGAGATCCTTCTAAAGAAAGCTCACTGCTAATTCCAAAGGAAATGAACTTTTAATTAGTGTCTTATCTCAAGTATGCCACCTTTTCTTTTTTCCTCATTTATATTGCTTGTATTATTAGAGTTAAAGATCAGCTGGTGTCCCCTGATATGGGAACCAGTTGGCTGGTGTCACTTTATAAAATCTGATTCACAGACTGTTGATTACATTTAGCTTGTTGATCACAAAATAAATTGGTTTGGCTGTGTTTTCAGGAGTTAGAATTTATTGTTATCTTAAGCCTCACTTCTGGAAATTAAGACGTTCAGGGAATAGCCATGCTGCTGCGCGTGCAATATCTACCGCTTAGATAGAGACTTTGGGGCACTGAATCTCGGCTCTTTCAGGTACGACATATTGTCTGCTTCGTTATAATAAAAACATTAACACAAAAATTTCTGAAGCAACTGTAAATGTTAAGCAGTAAGGTTAGCGGCTACAAAAAGAACCCAACCTTTTAGCTTGAGCTTCAGTATGTATCTCCCACTGACCTTGGTAAGGTTGAGGACAATAAGGTTTCTGTTTGATTAAGGTTCTTTTCAAATGGGCTTTCCACAGCAACATTAGTTTAAGAATATGTAAAATAGCAGGTAAGATCCTTGACGTTCACAAAGTGTGCACTAGTTTGAGTCCAGATTGAGAGACATGCGTAGATGATCTGGTTTAAGGGGCAAAGTCTGCCTAACGAAGCTCGCTTGAGCAAAGGGTTTCCATGTCTGGCGAGGTCCAGCTTTTCTGCCCTGGATGTTCCCTGGAGAAGGTGCTGGGGAGGTACCGCGGCTCGGCACGGGCTTGGCAAATGGGAGTGGCGGTGGTGATCCCTGTTTCCTGGGGTTTAGAGCTGGTGCACAGACCCACGGAAAAGCAAGGTGAGAACAGAGCTGCAGTGAGCGAGCGTAAAATGAGCTCGACTTGGCGGTAGAGCGCTTGATCTTCTTGTATGTGGTGTAAACTAGGAAGGTTAACGCCTGGTTTAGCTTCTACGGTGGCTTCATTCAAGCTCAGTGTTTTCTGTCCTTCTTCTTGCCTTGAAAAACGAAGCCCGTTCAGCCGCTTGTGGGTCCGAACAGGCGGGTTTGATAGGAGCGTCCCTGAGCTGGCCTAGCATGGGAAACGGGGCTGTTGGTGCGTTTCTTTTCCTCTTTCTAATTGCATTAAGGTATGCAGGAAATTCCAGAAAGTTTTGAAACAAAAGGGGTTTATCAGGAGCTCTGAGAGCCGGTGAGGCCGTGGGGCTTCCCTTGGAGGTGAAAATTCAGGACCTTTATTCGCACTTCTCAATCGTGGAGGTACCAACGGGTAACCTCACCTTCAGTGAGCGTGTCTGGTGCCTGAAAAGGCAGCCCGGTTCCTCTTCAACTTGGGTTTCTGTGTTCAAAGTGAAATTACTTCCCCGTTTCTTCCCGGGTGTGTTTTTCCCAAAGAAGTGTTTTTGGTGTTTTCCTTCTTGTAGAGAAAAAATGAAAATCTGAATATGAAAAGAATGAGCTTTATTTTACCAGTTGCTCTATTTAATGAGCATTTGAATTTCACATAGAAATCTTCTCAACAATACCAAAAGATACCAGTTAGTTACTGCCAAAAAAAGCTTGAAGAAATAAAAAATTGTTTCTATTGTTCAGTCAAAATGGGCGTATGTCAACCACGCTTCCTACCCCGCTTCGTTAACAGCGCGTTAGCTCAGCTGCAGGCACTCGCTGCCATCCAGGCCGCAAAGGTAACTGTGGCAAGAAAATCACCCGTAAAAGTCCTGCCCTGCAAGTGCAGTTCTCATTGCTATGGTGGGGTGCATTCCCGGGAAGCACCTGAAGCTTTCGCATCTGCAGGCTTCCTAACCTAATAATTTTTGAATGCCTGTGGTATTTACCTCATTTTTAGATAGAGTTGAGGTGTTTAAACAGACCTGGAGATTATCCAGTCAGGTAACCTTCACCCGATATTTGATTGATTTTTTTTTTTTTTTTTTCTTCATATTTTCCCTGAAAAGCTGTTGGATTGCCTTGTGTAGTTTGATGTTATACAAGATGGCTAGATACTGTTTTGACTGAACAAGAAATAATGAATGACTTCTGGCTTAATTGTCTTTCTGATGATTTGTTTCAAGCAGCATTTGAGCAGATGTAAGGATAAATTGTTAAATTGTTGAGCTGACTATCTGAGAGCACGGTTGGCATTTGCAACCGGTCGTCGTAAGCGGGCAAAGCGGAGCTGTTGAGCGGACCTGGGTGTGTTTAGTTGCTGAGTGTCTCAAGACTTTAGAGTGAGAGAAGATGTCGTATGGCTGTAGAAGCCCCTGTCAAATCAACGTACCCTTCTGAAAATAGGATTCTGCCTTGTGTTTTGAAGTGGAGGAGCCTTTGAAAGTACTTTTGGATTGTGCCAGTTGGATTTACGTTTCTGGTTTTTAATAAACAGAAAAAATTTTTATCATATATTGTTAAAAATGTCGACTTTGATATTCTTTTTATTTTTTTTTTGAAAGTTGATCTATGACTTCAAGACGTATTTATTCATCAAGCTCTCCAGCTAAAAAGGTACCTGAATATGAAACTGAATACAGAAGGCTACTGGTTATGTTGTCTTAGCTGACTTTAAGTTCTTTAAACAAAACAAAACAAAACCAAACCCCAAACAAACCCACAACTGTGTGTCTCAAGCTGAAGGACTAATCGGCTCTTGCCATCCCTGCTGTTTAATGTAGGCTTTCTTAAAATCCCTAAGAAGCTTTCCTCTCCTCGTCGGGCTTTCAGATGTCTCTCTTCCTAATGACAAATGTCAACAAATGAGATCAGAGCATCTTCCGCTGTGGTAAGGGAGAAGTAATTTTCTCAACGCGGTGGGTTGTTGGTTTTGGTGGGGGTTTTTTTTTGATACACCATTTCTCCGTGTAGCTGAGAAACCGAAGAGGCGTCGCACTTCGTGCTGCAAAGGCGGCGAGTGTTTTGGTGCTGCGGGCTTGTCCGTGGGATGCACTGGTTGCTCTGGGACTGTCTGGTTGTACTTGAAGGGGAAATCCCTGTGCGGGCTGGGCTGCCGGAGCCTGCCGCCTCCGTGGCTGCGCGGCCGGGGTTTGGAAATGACTTTCCCTAAGCTTGTGAGGTTTGTGCTGCTTGATAATAAAAATGTAGTGAAAAACATGAACAGCACTCTACAGGTGAAGAAAATGAAGGATGAGGCACCTGTGGAAGAACAGGGAAGATGCTGAGTATAATTGTAGTTGTGACTGTTTAAAAAAATCTATTCTTAGAGTTGGGCACCTCTATTTTGCATTTTAATGAATTTTGAGTAGTTTTTTCCTTGCCCACATGATGAGTTTTCACTGGAGCTGCCATGTGGGAGGTGAATTTAGGTAAAATCTCAACTATATTGCCAGCCCCAGAACCGAGGTGTCGGAGATCTGCATGCTTTGTGCAGTGACGGCTACCTTCCTTAGCGGGTCCTGCGATGTATTTTCATGCTGTGAGTATTCTTCCAGAAAAATCTGAATTTCCCAGGAAGTTAAACTGTCAGAAAAGCTACTCGCTTTTGGGTAGGTGGGAGGAAGAGCTTCATCCTGCTCAGCCATATGTTAGCGATAACTTAAAGCCATCTGGGTTTTTGGATTAGAAAAGGGTAAGAATTCAGTCACCTCCGTGGCCCGGCTGGACCAGGACCCCCGGCACATGGTGTTACAGAAGTACCGCTGCCCTTCAGCTCCCAAACCCGCTGTTTGATGCCGGTGGCCTCGCCAGCGCCGCTGGCTTGGGCCGTTTCTCGCCCCGAGTGTGCCGCTTTCGCTCCCTGGCGAGGGTCCAGCCTGCAGCCTGCTCTTGGGCTTGTCCTCCACCACCGCTCGGGAGCCCGTCCTCAGCTTCGTGGGCGCATGCAACCAGGGGATGTGTTGTTTATCTTCCTCTAAGCTATTTTCAGCGCTTCCCTCAGCAAACAACGAGCTTTCTGCAAACCCCTACTCCGTAGCTGAAGCCTCAAGCACCTCCGGTCCGTAGGAGCGTGCCGCTGATGCCCAGGTCAGCCCGACTGCGGCACTTCTGCTTGAGGAAACCTGACGGAGGGAACCGGACCTTCACACTGGGAGGCTCGGCTCCGCAGCCGCGTTTCGAAGGCAGCCAACAGCTCTTAGCACGCAGGCGCTGCGGGTCGTGCAGCAACTTGCCATGAAATCTCAGCTTGACGTGCAGTACCTTCACACTTCCGTTGGCACGGTGGTAATTCCTAGCTTGGATGCTTGCGCGTGGTGAATCCTAGGTGGCCGAGCAAAGTAGGTCAGTTATTTTTAAGTGTTATGATTAATTTATAAATGCCATTATTTTGCAGAGGCAAGGCAGATCTAAATATTCAATCAGATGCGACGGTGGCTGTTTGCAAGGGGAAACCGGTGCTTCCCAGTAAATAAACGCTTTTGCAAGGGAGAGCTAGGAGTAAGCGGAAAGGATTATTTTTAAGCTTTAAGCTTTGCGTGTCTGGAGGTTTTTCTTTAACATGAAATGGTTTTTAGAACAGAAAATCTTTCGTGGTATGTAATTCTTCCAAAACCCTTGGCAGATGGGTAACTTTGTTTCCAAACATCAAATGTTTTAGCTGTTTTAATGCCTGTTTTTAAGCAGGAACAGCACTCTCGGAGAATGTTCATATTAAGCCTGCCGGGAATTAGACTTTTAAAAAAACTGTTGCTATTATGTTATCACGAAAAGTGAAAAATTATGGAAAACTTAACACAACCCTTGGACTCCTTTGCATAATATACAAAATAACATCACGCTGGAAAAAGAAGAGGGGAGGTACGCTCATGCCCCAGTGTTTAACCCTCTGTAGTTACGGAAAGGTGTGTATCTGCTTTTGGATTTAACGTCTGCCAGATGCTTTCCTCAGTACTCACGGGTCTTATTTCCACTAGATGTTTCAACAGGAGGCTTTTTTTATCACCAAGTGAGTAGTTTTTACTGCTCTGGACAGGAGGTTACGTATCCCTATTGGTATAACGTGGAGAAAGTCAGTTACAATACACATCTGGTCCTTAAACATATATAGGATCTTTGAACTACGTCTAGAAGTAAATATTTGGTGCTTTATATCTTACAGAAGTATTACATATATAGAAGGTGAATTTGTTCTTAAACTTCAAGCCGGGTGAGTCACAGAGTTGGGAATTACGGTAAACAAAGGGTTTTGCGCAGTTCTGTGCACAGTCTTCTTAGAGAGGCAAGTCTTGGCATTGGCGTTCAGTAATGGTAAAGTATTCTTGGTATTTGTTGCCTAAAATTTATAGAGTAATAGACATGCAAATGGGCTGCCACAGTACTGCAGGCTGTACAGTAATGCATAATTGTGACATGGTTTTTAGCTATTTGCAAAAATTGGCTTTCTTGCAGAAGTGAGATTTTATCAGGTTATCACTTTTTTAAAGACATCGTTCTCAAGTCTCTTACCTAAATACAGTTTTTTCTAAGTGTTGGGGCCTTTGTGGTTGTTGTTGGGGCCTTTGTGGTTGTTGTTGGGGCCTTTGTGGTTGTTGTTGGGGCCTTTGTGGTTGTTGTTGGGGCCTTTGTGGTTGTTGTTGGGGCCTTTGTGGTTGTTGTTGGGGCCTTTGTGGTTGTTGGGTTTTAACGTTTTGTGGTATTGGTGGCTTGGGACAATGAAAGCTTACAGATTGTTCACAGAACCACCACGTTTTGGTGGTCGTTTGCCATGTTCAGAAGACTTGAGGTGATGCTGCGTTTCTCCGACACTTCTTAAATTGCCTCATCCCCTGCCACGTCTTTGTAAAAAGGACACAGCTGATCTCTCTGGGCTCTCCAGGCGCTGGGTGTTGGAGCCCTGGCACGGCCAGGTTTACCCTTGGTGCTTGCTAGGGCAGAGCGCTTGCAGGGTGCCTGTGATGGAGCAGCACGCAGCTCCTCGGCTTTGCAGGCTCTTCCCAATCTGAATTTGCCTTGAATTCACCTCTCTGACTCTAAAAACATGTCTTCCGTATAAGTTTTTAAACCAATGGAAACCAAAAAAAAGACAACCATCAATCTTCCCCTTTTAATAGTGCATGTAAACATTAGCGTTTTCCCCGACATGGGTTGTATAGCGTGCAGGCCTCATCCCACGGATTTTATACTGCACAATCCAAGGCGCGCAGCTCGCTGCCTTTGCTTGGAGGTGTGTGCTCGAACTGTAGGCTTAATCCTTGCTGTGACAGCTACTTTGAAATAACCATCTATAATACTCTCTGGTAAAATGTTTCTTGTTCCAGAAGGACCATTGGCCAGTAAAACTTCTTTTTTTCTCCCTGAGTAACTGCAATTGAAACTGGTCCTACCAGTTTCAGCCCTGACGTTCAGCTTCCATTTAAGCGAAAAGAAGGTTATCTTGCCGAGATAACGACTTGTGATACACTGCATTTTAATACTCCTGGGATTGTTAACAAGTTCCCTGCCTGCTTGACAGTGAATTTTGCTGCTATAAAGTTGTCCGCTTTGCCAAGAAGATTGAAGCTTTCTTTGGAAAATGTTGCAGCGTAAAAAATACCTAACAAGACGCTTGGCTTGACTTGTGACATTGCTTTCTCCTCGTTTTAACAGCCGGCGTGACTGACAGCCACGCACGTTTCCCCTTAAACAGTTTCCTAAAGCGGAAGGACTCCTCGGGGACTGGAGCGGGGTTTCGCATTCTCTGGTCTTTGCTGTCAAAGCAAACCCACCCGAGCCCGGTGCGCGGGCTTGCAGAGACCCTTCGAAGCGGGAGCTGGCAGCGGAGGCGTTTCGCTGCAGCTGGAAGAGAGCCCGAAGCGAGGCCTTGGATGCCACGCGTTGCGTTTGCGACTGCTTGAGGGCTGCCGGTGTGTGCCATCCCCGCGCGCGGTGGGTTTGTTCTCTCCTGGCATCCGAGTGCCCTCTGCCGGCACTCGCCCCGCTCCTGACGGGCCCGAAG
>KL287598.1:14113-62504 GCA_000699545.1 Podiceps cristatus | reverse complement strand
CTGACTATAGTGCAGTGCATTTGTGATTGAGAAGATACCCAGAATTACAAAATAGTTATTGTATGAAGCATTTGTAGGTAAAACTGGCCTAATTGCTGATTGAAGACTTAACCTAGAGCATTAATATGAACATATTTTTACTGTCTTGGATTATACATGCTTCTGCAATTCCAGAAAACAAATATTGCAAAGAATATAATTAATAGACATTAGGCATTTTTAGTGTATTAATATTAAAATTTTATGTTTTCAGTGATGTGATCCCTGAGATCCGAGCAACTTGCGTTGAAGAAATTGGCAGCTGGATTAAAACATATCCAGATGCTTTTTTAAATGACAGCTACTTAAAATACATTGGGTGGATGCTGTATGATAAGGTAAAGTTTTATTTTTTCTTATTGGGGACAGTAGAAGGGATTTCTTTACTTTTTTCTTTTTCTAAAGAATTCTAACATTTAAATTCCTTAGAGCAGATATTTAAGACTGTGGTGGTACAACTCCCCCCCTACTTTCTTCCCCATTTCAGCTTTTATTTTTAAAGCCATTGTAGCATGAAATAACAGAGAACGTTGTTTGTTGTTTTTTTTTGTTGTGTTTTTTTTTTTTTTTTTTTTTCCCCCCCCAGTTCTGCAGCAGTATGTGTCCCTGTGTATGCAGTTATTTTTGTATGTTACTGAATTGGGAACTATTACTAAATTGTAAAATGGCCTATGTCCTTTGAGCACAAACAGTGTTAAAAGTTGACGAATATTCTGCTTTTATTTTTGATGACTACATTTAAAATTTTGTTTTGTTTTATAAAACTAAACAAATATTACCTATAATAAAAGTGTCTTCAATATTGTATTTCTTATTTGGAATTAAATGGATATAGAGAGTATTTACAGAAAATCCAGTCATTTCCTAAACGATTTTCTCCTTTTCCATTTAATAAGTTTTTTTGAGTAGTGGCACATACAAAAAACCAAACCAACCGAAAGTAACTCAAAAATATGCTTTTTCTCATGCTTCTAAAATTCATGAGAGATTTTAGGGTGATAGGAATATTGATCATGAATGGCTAATTACTGAAACTGGCACGCTGTACTTTTGCAGGCCAACTTTTAAAAGGGTATGTAGCTTCTGTATGAATTCTGAAACGTCCTCAGTTTTGTGTCAGCTTTAGGTAACGTTTTTGTGTGAATAAAGTTGTAGTTCACCACAAAGCCAGGAGGGGGAGCACAAAGCCTCTTATTGCCCTGCATTCTGCCATTACTGTAAAGGTAGTATTTAGATTTTTAGAACAACAAATCTTATCAAGAGCTGTCGTCTTTTCCTGCATAAATTTTATCTGATCAGAATATCTTTTTAGTATATGTTCAGTTGGGAGAATTCTCAAAAGAAAAAGTCATTTTTGAAGATGATGTGTCTTCATTCCCAGAGCTGTACAGCAAAAATTAACAGCTGGTGTCTCTGATTAATGCACATAGCTCATCCAATGTCATTTATTGGGAACAGAAAGTAGTTGTTTTTCTAAAGCTTATTATATGAAAGCAATGCAGATGCAAGCAAAGTGAGATAAAGTGAGACATCTTCCATATTCCACATTTGGCCGAGGCCTGGTAGTCTGCCACAACTGGTGGTTGCAGTCCCGGCTGTGCTTTGTGTTTTGCAGCCGCTGTTAAATTGCCTGATTCCAAAATGAGAGCAGAGCATTTTTGGCAGCAACAGAGGCAGCAGTGCTTTTATACGCATCTGAACGTTATTTCCCACTACTCCTCCTTAATAAACATTTCCATCCCATCTTGTTGGGGGTGGGCGGCAAGAAACTGATATCTCCCAGAGCCAATTTTCTTTTAGAATATAACGTGGAGATGTTTGCCAAATAATTTAGGGCCCGGAGTGGAACAACCACAGAAGTATTCTAATGGTGAGGAAAAACCTGGCCAGGATCATCTACAGTGCTGTAAACAGAGATTAAGTTCAGTCTTTTGGGAGGCTTTTTAAAGCAGAGGGGAGGGGGAAGTAAGTATAAAATTAACATTTTGTCTTCAAAGTCTTTTATTTGAATATAATCATTCTTTCTTCCCCATGAGATACCATTTTGCCATTATACCCTGATATAAAACACTACATTTTTATGTGAAAGGTTATTTCCTAGGTGGAAAAAGGTGCTCCAAGTTCAGTGGTAATATGCTCAAAATTCTGTATGAGGATCTCTCTTTGACCAAGTAAAGAGTTGTGGAACAGTGCTATAAGGATACATTCTTGAGTCGTTTATGTTCATCTGCTAGAAATAATTTAACTTTTTATTTTTGAAGACTGAGCAGCAGTTGATACTAAATCTGGCAGCTGTGTGTAGTCAAACGATGTATATATAAGCCCAGTCACCTATCAGTGCATTTGTGAAACCCGGGCACCTAACTTGTGCTCAAAGGCACTAGCGTTCTTCCAAGGGAATGTATAGATACTAAATCAGCATCCAGATCCAATCAAACTAGTGCTAATCTGAGCAGCAGGTGTTGAAGGGAAGTTCAGAGTTGACCAGAAAAATCAATATGATGAAGAATAAGGATGGGGAAAGTGGAAGGCAGAACCAGCAGACAGGAAGACAAAGACAGTGAAAATATAGATGCGCACATGCATGCTTGTCACCTCCCACCATGTTAGGCTAGCCTTGTCTGGAACTTGTGGGCAAGTTGTTGAGGTTTTCCCATTAGACTATGAAAAACACCCAAAGAAATCCCCTGGAAACAGGAACTTGCTGTTGAAATGAACATCTCTGTTCTAACCATGTGGTCCACCTGGCAGATTTGGGGAAACTGAAAGGGTTTTTAGTTTTGCCTACCATTCAACATGGCTATAGAAACTGATCCCATTGTTATGGCAATTTCCGAAATATTTCCTTCTTCAAATGTTCATGTTAAATTAGTGGTTTTCTGCTCCAGAGGTCACCTCTGTATGTACGTATTTGTTGCTTTTTGTGGACATGTGGGGTTTTTTTAATTATGTTTTACCTCAGTAGGACAGGTCAGGTGGGTTGTCTTCACTGATCAGGAGGAATTCAGAAGTAAATCTGTTTTTCTTAATTTATTATTTGGAGAATGTTGAGGAGAAAAAAATGACCCAACCCTACCCCATCAAATCATCCAGGTCCCAGCCTGTATTTGTAAGGCTTATTGAATGGCCCCATCTCTGTGAGAGTGATGAGGCTGAAATCTTGTAACTAAACATGTCTCAGCAGTGCTGGAGCTTGTGCAGAGCTCTGGGTCACTAGAGCTGCCCACCTTCTTGCTGGTGTTTTCTGCCAGTCTGCGGGATGGGGTTGAAATACACTATGATACAGCTGAGGGACAGCACGCGTTCAGAGTGTCCTGAAAGCGTGCTTGTGTCATTCCCCTTCACTCTGTCACAGCTTTGAAATACCAAACAGGCAGGTATTTCATCAAGATTAGAATGGTAGTTCTGGTGAGGGGAGTAGATGACTGGGTGTTTCTGCTTGCCTATGTTACTGTTGCATGGAGCTGAAGGTAAGCAGTGGGATACTTCTAAAACTATGTGAAGTAATTTTGAATGATCAAGAAGCTATGAGGAGGGATGAATCTAGAAAAGGAGAGGTGGTTGAGAAGGAGAAAATGCAGATGAAAACATAGGAAGACAGCAGAACTAGTCCTAATAGAAGTAGTTATTTCTTCAGAGTTCTTAATTTCCTCAACACTTAAAAGAAACATTTACATATAGGGTTATAGCTGAGAGCTTTCGGGTGGGAAGAGGATACCGTAGAAGGGAGGTGGTTTAGTTTAATGTATTAAACTTCATAGCTGCAAGACCTATGTTTGAATGCCACCTGACTGACAAATGCAAAAGGCATTACTAGCTGTGTGCCAAGGCCTATCTGACCATCCAACAAAACATCACAAACTTTTTTCCTTTTTTTTTTTTTAACTTCCTTTTTGCCAATCACAAATGCAGTCCCTATTAACAAGCAAAGCCCCATGATAAAATAGTGAGGGCAGCTGAAGCTGGGATTGCAGTACGCCGGCTGAGCTGAGTTTGTGACAGTGTGTGGTGATGGGTACCACGTTGGGACTGTTGGCGAGTGAGTTCTGTGTTGTGGGGCCCTTGTGGGCTGTAGGAAGCAGCAGGTGTGGGCAACAGTCTCTTTCTCGGACAAGACCTTTAGTTTTAAAGTACAGTTTAGAGTATGTACTGCTGGTGTGTCACGAGCAGATTAGAGAGCAGTACTCATTGTCACCGCTGATCTTTCATTTTATATTTCTAGCAAAAAGGTGCCTTATGCAAAACTGTTGGTCCAAGCCTGCTGCTGGATATCATCCTTGGCTTTCCGTCTAAGCAGGTGAACAGGAACTTGTAGTAATGGATAGCTGATGTGTAGGTGGTCTCCTTTCTTGGGTTTCCTTGATTATTCTTACTGCTATTGTTAGCAAGAGGAATTAAGGAAGAAATACGAAGAGACTGATTCAAAGCCTGCAGTTCATTTAAGTGTCTCTGCTGATACTCTTAGCATTGTAAGTTTACTGAACAGTGATGTTTTTCTATGTTAGATCTTCCACATGACTTTTTTAATGACATTTAAAGCTTTGTCATTTGAAAGGCTTAGCAATATGCATAAGATAATTTAAAAGCTGGATAAGGAAAAGTCCTCTTTTTGAGGCATCTGTGAAGCAGCACTACTAATAGTATGAAATAACACCTTGCAGGGATAAATATATTTTGCCTGAGTTAACTAATTAGGTCAAATTCAAAGCAACCATTCTCAGAATTGAATGCTTGTCATGTAGCATTCTAGTGTAAAACAGAAATAGGGAGAAGGAGTAACAGTTGACTCTGTATCTGTGAGAACCTGCAGTGATAAGCTCGTGCATTTCTGAGGTATACCTCCTTCCTCTGGAAATTTTCACTGGACCAGAATTTCTTGGAGTCCTTGTCAGTGTGTGATGATTGTCCGAGTCAAATGTTGAAAAGAAACAAATAGTCTGAGGTATGGAAGAGAGCCGATTGTATTAAGTAGGTCATCCATACTCTTGTCTTTGGGTATCTTTAACAGGTGAATAGCACAATTCCTGCATCTTTTGCATTCTGTTGCTTTTGTTAACTCTAAGGTCTGTGAGAGTTTCTTAGTCTCTTAAGGAGCCTACACAAATTTGATGTCACCTTGTTTGACATACTGCAGGCTTCCTCTGGTGTGTGTGCGTGTGAGTGAGACACATGCGTGTGTGCACACAAACAAATTGGCACTGATATCACTAATAAAGAAGACGAGTCAGCATTTGGGTAGTCTGCTGTAGGCACCCACAAAGAACTCTATTTACATAATATAAATGCTAATAGTGAATAACATCAAAGATACTTTTTTTTTTTTTTTTTTTTTTTAACTGTTAGCCAATTTCTCTTTGTCTTGTAGCAAGCTGAAGTGAGGTTGAAGTGTCTTCTGGGACTGCAAGGAATTTATAGCAGAAAAGAACTTGTTCCCAGGATGGATCTCTTTACTAGCAGATTCAAGGTAAATAGATTACTGTTTTCTGTTTAAGTCTGGGTTGGGTCTACACGCAGAGTCTGATGTTTTTATCAGAGCTGGTCTCCCCACTCTCTTGACTGACCCAAGCTTAGAGTACTGCAGAAACAGCCCGCTTGACTAAGCGGATGAAGAGTTTTGCAGAGATGTTTCCCTCTGTTTCTATGGAATTTTCTTTTTCACTTTAGTTTACACACAAAATGGTGTTGGTGTGCACTGTGGTCAGTTATCTCCACCATTCATCCAGGATGGCCCAAATATTTTTAACGGGATCTTTGGCCCGTGACAGAGAATTTCATACTCTGAAGGTCCCTTTTTGCTGCTCCTGATGATGGGTTAACCTTGTAGATACTGGATTGTCTGACCATGTATCACACTGATGTGGGAATGGCTCTCTGTTGATCCACCATGTCAGTATGAATCTTGAAGAAGGATCCCTTATCTTCTTTCTGAACAAGTCAGATGATACGCTGTAATTTTGAGAGCTTGTTCTGTGACCACACTGGCCCTGTACACTGCCTTTATCATATTCCAGCATCCTGACTCATTTAAGAAGTAAGCCCTTTACTTTTTTAATTCCGCCCTTGGTAATGATTTCATCAGCTACTCTTATCCCAGTGAGGCTGGGCCTTTTTGGTATTTGAATAGAAAACTGAAGGCACTGTGATTGATATGTCAGTCCCTCTGAATCAGTACATAGTCAATGCCTGCATATGGTGGTAATTCATGTTCTCTTTGCGACAGCTGCGGGGCTTACCTGTATGTTAAAGCAGTTGCTAATAGTAAAAAATACCCATAGCACATCCTCAAGGAACCACAAATAGATTAATATAAGATTTATTCTTAAAAATAAATTATTCAGATTGAAACTTGGATATCTAAGATTAACCAGTTTTAAACAGTTTTGTGATAGTCCTTTATCTTTCTGGTTAAAGGAAGGTTGCTGTAAGCTGCGTAAGCAACTGCAGAATTGATATTTACAGACTGATGAAACAGCTCCCATCTGTCTGTGCTGCAATCTCCCTCTGTGTGAGGATGCTATATAAATGGATTAGCTCCCATCTGGTCACACCAATCAAAAAAACCCCAACACAAACACAATACCTCCCTCCCCTATAAAGAAACTCAAACAGCTTCCCTCAAAATGCAGACTGATCTGGAATCTTCCAAAGTTTAAATCATGGTTTCTCAGGGATGGGAAATGTAATTATATAACCATCAGTCCGTTTCCCAAAAGCAGGAGTTTCATATTCTCCTTCTGTTGCCCCTGAGTGTTCAAATTCAGGATTCATGGACTTCCACACCTTGCAGCTGGGTTGTGAGAAAGAGGAAGGTACAAAGTAAAATTGACCTAGGGAGTTAGAAATTACATGTTCGGTAGCTGTTGATCCCAAACCAAGGAAGTCCAAAGGTTTAATATACCTTAAAGATGAGGCTGCACTAAGGAGTGCGAGTTCTTGGGTACATAGGAAAATTTCCACTGTTTTCTGAGGCGTTTGCACGCGTACCAAGTTACAATAGTGTGAATTCTGGAGGTCAGGAATATTGCTGCTATTCCACGAAGCACCTTTATGACTCAAGTCGTAATTGTCTTTCCAGCAAGGCACAGGCTTCTGTAACTGTGGGTACATGCACTTCATTGTTGATGGGAGAAACTGATTATATAATGCTTGTAATTTGAGGCTTACCTTCATTTAACGTACCAGAGTGCCAGTAGTTACATCTTAGAAACAAGTTGTCAGTCACTTTTAATTTGTACACTGTAGTTGATTTCTTGTGAACGCATACATTACATCTATAAAAAATATCATATTACTGCATGATTAATTCAGTTAAAAAATTAACATGCTGCTAATTTTCAGGGGCTGGGGAACTACTTGGTAGTAATCAAGTTGCCTTATGTCTCTTAGGAAATAGCTGCTGAAATAAAAATAAATCTCTGCTCTACTAGTGTAGATGATCTAGCTGTAGCAAAAGATATGTTTATTGAGAACAAACCATGTTACATCTTTTTATTGTCATTTTACATCCATTAGGATCGAATTGTGTCCATGCCTCTGGACAAGGACCATGAAGTAGCAGTTCAAGCCATGAAACTCTTGATGCTTATGTCACAGTAAATAATTTCTTTTTTAATTTACTGTATTGTTTTAATGGCAACAAGATCCAGATAACAATCCTGATGAATCTTCCTGTAATCAGTTACATGCTGGGAAACAGTTGCTCCTGGCATGATATGAGTTAGAGTTAAACCTGCTCAAGAAATGGCATTTTCTTTCTTTGGGAAATACCAATGTTAAGAAAACCCTCGTGCTGAAATTCAGTATGAAAACTATGTTTTTTTATCTTCCTTCTGAAAAGAAATTCCACACTTTCATTTTGGCTTTTCTCAAATAGAACATCTGCCTGTCTTGGAGGAAGTCTCCACCTAAGATGGGGTCCCCACCCCATCTTCTGTCCCAGGGTTGCCAAGCCTTGACCAGGAGCTCAGGGGACTCTGCCAGCTTCCCCGTCTCACCACCTGATGCCAGAAGCCTTGAGCTTTGAAGCTGTTGCAAGAATTTGGACTTCCAGATTCTTGGCTCCATGGCAGAGAACCTGGGAGCTATTGAGCCCACAGCAGACTGACTGTCAGGAAATGAGCAAGTGTAAGATATCTCGGTTTTGCTGAAGTGGAAAACTAACAGAAGAGTAGTTTTCTTGGGAAATTGCCTGCCAGCCATAGATTTAGTAGGATAATGGCAAGCTGGAAGCGTGGGGAAAAACTAGACTAATGTTATGGAAGTATATGAATCCTGTTCTGATACATTCTTGAGAAGCATGTTTGTTTTAAATATGGCTTTATTTGCAAAATACATGAAGAATAAATTCTCTGTCCCCCTTTTCAATGCAAAATGAGACTAAAAACCTACTCCATTTCATACAGTTGAGATGTTAGGGCTCAGCAGGTGTCTCTTCTGTCTCAGTATAAGTTAGCATCTGCATCAGCAGAATTCTGCATCTGTGTACAGCGTGGCACGTTGTCCGATAGCCCTGTGGGATTTGTTTCTCTGTTTAAGCCAGAAGTATTGGTCATTGCTAGGTGAGGATGTAGACCTTAATGGGACAAATAATATGGTATTGTAGGTATTTCAATTTCAAGTATGTTTGTATATCGAAGTGCTGTTTTATAGTCTGTGGTCTCCTGTCTCACTTCGCACTCCATTGATTTGAGTGGCATTTCTCTAGGTCTACTTCAGCATACACTGTGAACATCGTATACGTTTCTGAAGGGAGTGCCGTTGTTTGGGCCTCAGTTGTAGTAGCTAGGGTTATATTGTTTCTGTGTTTACAGTGTCCGTTTCTACAACCCTTGGTTCTCCGTGGTGTGTAGCTATTGGAACAAAGCACAATGCTGTGTCTGTGTGTATAACGTGTCCCAGTGCTAGGAGGAGCAGCACACCATTGTCAAAGTACAAAGATGCTGTACACCAGTTATGGCTGCCCTTGTTCTATATCTGAACTAACAAGTGCTATATTGGCACTGCAGCTGTTTATCATCTCTGGCTTTACTATAAGGGATCATGTTCTCATTAGGGCAAGCTGCAGCTATAAAAGTTTGATCAGTTTCTTTTTCCCTGAAGCAATTTTTTCCTAATTTTTCTCAAGTATGATTTCCAGTGTGAATAAATGCCTTCTAAATTTTTCTGAATGGCATTTTCCATCATAAAATGGAGTTTTCATAAGTAAAATGAATACATTTTGAAATTTGTTTTTATTTAGGCTGTGTGGAGGCCTAGCAAATACATGCTTCTCTTTCTTTTTGCTCATCTGTTGCATAGCCATCCTCCTTTCTGCCTCCCTCGTCCCCCAGTTGCTCTGAGCCCTGATGATTTGGCTTAATTATTGGAGTGATGAAAGTGGGAACTGGGGACTCGATAAGCAAATTCAATGACAGCTCTTCTCATCTCAAGATGCTTTTCTAGCAGGGGAAAAGCTTATGCCTCAGTACCTACAATAGTGTCAGAAGGGACTCACTGCTGGCATTGCAGAAGCAACGAAATTTCAGGGTTATTGTATCTCAAATAGGTGTGTCTCATAGCTCAAAACCAGTATCTGGATATTGAGTGGTAATGCTGCTTGATACATGCTGTCCCCAACCCCATTTCATGCTTTACTGCAACTCCCTTGCCTTAAAGAGTTCCAGTAAATGACATAATAATAACATAATAAATAACAGCTTGTATAAATGGCACTTGTATGCATTGATGTAATAATTTTTTTGCCGCTTTTGGCATGCTATATTGGCTTCTCTGTGGATGGCTCATTTTTGTCATCTGCAAATTTGGTAACTGAATTCTAGTTGCCCAAATTGCATTTTTGGTGAAACGTGAAAGACCTTTCAGATCAAGTTTCTATTTTTGAGAGAGGCAAGAACCACTCTCTCATGAACACCCTATATTTGATTTGGAATCATGGATTATTTTTAACATAATATAGTCTTAACTGGTCAGGTACTGGCCTTTAGAACATGTCTCTAATCTTGGAATAAATCTTTTGTTGTTTCATGACATGTGTTGGCAAGAAGTACATTTTTTTTTTTTTTCCTTCAGTTAGTCTGTGGGGTGCTCTGTGACTTTCTTGGGGTAAATTTACTATAAACTCCCTTTTATTGGCTTCCATAATTGTCTTTGGGTGAGTATAACAGCAAGACCTCATTGCCAATTAATTATTTTTGTCATGTTTTACGGTTACAGTGGAGCTGTGCTCCATGTTATGTTAGTGACAACTTTGACTATCTCTTGATCACCACTGCTTTCTGGTCCTGTGGAATATGCATTGACTACTCTGTGTACTACTGGCCCATAGAACTGCTATGCTGGCCTTTACTTTCTCTCTCTCACTAGCTAGAGAGGCAGTGAAAACACTGATCTCTTCAATTCACTTGGATATGTTGAATTACTGAAAAAAAATTTCCAGTTCTGATTCAAAACCCTCTTGCTATGCATATACCTGTTTTTTTTTTTTTTTTTTTTCAGACCCGTATTTGTATTTTCATCTTGTCTATCTCTGAGCTAAATTTTTTTTCTTCGTGTTTGTTGCATGTTGTCTCAATTGAATGCCAAGGTCTTTGGACTAGTAGATCTCTATTTTTACACAGCATGATGTGATCCCGAAACTGAAATGAGCCTGTGAGGTTTAGCGTAATAGAAATTATTAATGCTACTGAATTATGCATAATTGTTAGCATTAATGTTGCAAAGGATTTGAGAGGGAATAGAACTAAGAAGGAAATAAAGAGGGAGAAAACATGAGTGACAATGCGAGACCAAGGAATCTTACTGAAAACATTACCCTTTAGGAGGCAAACTAGTTTAGTGTGCCGACTGCCTGACAGCTCTGTTCATTTCTGTGTGCTTAACTGCCTAAAAGAGTAGAGGGATTTTGGAAAAGAGCAACAAAAGTAATTAGGTAACTGTAGTAGATGAATGAGGAAAGGTTACAAGTGGTGCAGGTAGGGGCACAAATGTACAAATAGCTTGAATATATGAATAGCAAAGGGGAAAATTACTTTGTATTACATTAGTTAAATGTAACTAGAAATTAAACTGAGTTTTAAACACAAAACTCTCAAATTTGAAATCTGGAAGGGATGTCTTAGTGAGAACTATGAGTATATTGCACTCATTGAGGACTTCACATAAATAATTTAAAACCTATTTAATGGAGCTGATAAATATATTAATTCTCATCACAATGCTTTGAGAGTCAGTAATGTTAATCCAGTTTAAAAGTCAAGAAACTGAGGCTTGTAAGTTCCCAGTATCCTGCTTAGCACAGGAGGCCCAAGTCAAGCAAGTAAGGGTACATCACTGTTGTGCTCAAAAACCTTAGTCTCCCTTCCAGTTCCCAACTAGACTGGCAAGGATGTTTTAGTTTGGAGAAGAAGGGGCTGTGCTGTAGGAGAAACTTGAAAAGTTGATTTGGCAAAGGATGCCATGGCAAATAATATGATATGTGTTATAGTTCTGTTGGTAGATGTAGATGTCCCATGAGAAGTAATTCAGTGTCAGCAGAAAGTTGAACTCTGTGATCCTGTAGCGTTATTTCATTGCTAAGCCATGGACATCGGTGAGAAATGAACGTTTGTTAGGTGAATGCACTGTATCTAGCAAAACTATTCAGACAAGCCATTATGCAGAAAAACAGTTTATTGAAGCCTTAAATGCCATTATAAAAAGTGTTTTCATGTGATTGTAAAAAACAAGCTGAAGAGAGAGATATGCTTTACATACAAATAAGGAAATTTTCCACCTTTGTCTTGTTTAGTGGATTTTAGGAAAAATAAAGAAATGTTATCTTAAAGTTGATAGAAGGAGCATACAAAGCAGTGAAGCAAATTATACTGCACAGTTCTGATTTCTTGGATCAGTAACTTGCTTGTAGCAGATTAGGCGCTATCAGAAAGTGAATGGCATGGAGCTCCTCACAGTTCCTGTGATTCCTTCAGGTCCACCACCTCCCTGTTCAGGTGGAGTTACGGTAGTGCTTTGTCAAGCCTATCCCAAACAAAGAAGTGAAAGACAAAATGGAAGAAAGGCATGTGCTTTCTCCTCTGTCTTCTCCTCTTTTCCGTCCTCTCAGGTTTATGCTTTGTTGGAAGTTACCTTCAGCAGTTTTCTGCCATCATGCACCTCTATTCAAGAACCTTGAGATCTATTCTGAAATCTCATCTTTCCTGTCTGAAGACTTAATAAGAAAAAATAGGAATTGCATGTCTCCTAGGTCTATGTTTCTTAACCAAACCAGCATACCATATAGTGTAGCATCTGTCTAATGTGCATCTTCCTGCATTCTGTCACAGAATAATCATAGAATCACAGTGTATTGCAACATGCTAATCATCTTTTGAAGTGGGTGGGAAAGGACTCTTGTTATATTGTAGTGGCAACCACGTTGTCGTCTCTCTGATCACCAGTGTTGTCTTGAAATACCTGAAATGACAGCAGGATAAAAAGAGGGAGATTAAACACAGATTAGCTGATTTTTCTACTAAAAATTTTTATCTCAAACATGAGAATACTTTAAACATATATATTTTTTTTTAATTTAATGCTTCAGCAGATGAATAAAGTTTTATAATGTACTTAGATTTGGATGTTTAACTTGAATTAATTTTAAATGCAAAATCAACAGATTTTTTTTTTTTTTTTCATTGAGATGCTATACCTTGGATTACCAGTGTCTCCATAATGTGTGCCGGATCTTTCCCTGCACAGCCATTAAAAAAAAAAAAAATAGAATCATAGAATAGTTTGGGTTAGAAACACCCTTTAAGGATCATCTACTCCAACCCCCTGCAGTGAGCAGGGACACCATGACCTAGATCGGGTTGCTCAGAGCCCCGGCCAGCCTGACCTTGAATGTTTCCAGGGATGGGGCTTTTACTGCCTCTCTGGGCAACCTGTGCCAGTGCTTCACCACCCTCATTGTAAAAAATTTCTTCCTTATATGTAGGGCAAAACTTTGAAAAATGCATCAGGTGCATTTTTATTTTAGTCTTGATTTTAATGGTTATCCATGGTATAAGCAACAGCACAGACCAAGAGAGGCAACTCCAGCAGTTGTCTCTTGCATATAGTAAAATGGGACAAAAAGCAAGATCTTGCTTGAAATCTTTCAACTGGTGCCATATGCAGAACAAAATGGGTCTGTGATCTCCCCCTAGAATATCCCAACTTCTTCATGACATATTCTCACTGAAGCGCAGAGAAAATGGTATGTCATGACATTGGTATGTGGAAGGCTATGTCTGGTTATTTTTAGGCACCTAAACACTGGCAGGCATTTCTGGCTTAACCTTTATCTGTGGCTTGGCATTCTGAGGGCTTTACATTTGCAGCACTCTTATTGCTGAATTTGAAATATTCTTTGAATGTTTGATGGTTGGCTTATGGATGTAAAAAAGAAAGGCACCCGTTTACTGTGGTAGCAGCTGTAGTCAAGTGCTGCTACTTCCAGAGGCAAGTGAAACCCCTAAGCACTCATTTGAGTGGGAGTTATGAGTATAAACCTCACTGTATCACAGAGAGTAGTGGTTGAGCAGTATGTGAAAAGTAGTAGTAGTACATTATAGGTATTCCCTCCCATTCAAGAAAAAAAAATAAAAAATCAGGTGCTCAAGTGGTGTCATGAGTGTCTGTCAGCCTGTGCTGCAAAGAAAATGGGTTGTTTCTCCTTCACCCGCTTCTGTGCTATTGGGGAGTGTTTCACACGCGGCCAGACCATTGGCATCTGACCTCCTCTTGTCTTGAGGAGGGAAGAAATAACACTGCTGTAGATTAAGGTAACTGGGGCAAATTCCTAGCCTCTCTGGAGACAGTTAAAAACAAGGAGGTTGGGATTTCAGAATCTCAAGCAGGGCCACCTGGAGCCAGTTGCCCAGGACTACATCCAGATGGCTTTTGAATATCTCCAGAAATGGAGACTCCACAGCCTCTTTGGTCAGCCTGTGCCAGTGCTCTGTCACTCTTACAGTAAAAAGGTGTTTTCTGATGTTCAAAGGGAACCTCCTGTGTTTCAGTCTGTGCCTGTTGCCTCTGGTCCTGTCACTGAGCAGAGCCTGGCTCCATCTTTGCACCGTTCCTTCAGGTATTTACGCATGTTGATGAGTCCCCCCTGAGCCTTCTCTTCTCCAGGCTGACCAGTCCCAGCTCTCGCAGCCTTCCCTCATAGGAGAGATGCTCCAGTCCCTTCATCATCTTTGCTTCCCTTCGCTGGACTCTCTCCAGCATGTCCATGTCTCTCTTGTACTGGGGAGCCCAGCACTGGACTCTGCACTCCAGGGGTGGCCTCACCAGTGCTGAGGAGCAGGGAGGGATCACCTCCTGAAACCTGCTGGCAACACTCCTCCCAGTGCAGCCCTGGATACCATTAGCCTTCTTTGCTGCAAGGGCACATTGCTGGCTCATGTTCAGCTTGGCATCCACCTGCACCCATGGGACATTTCCTAAGGAAAGGAAATTTCTAAGGAAAGATAGTTTCATTTATACTGGGAAGGCAGAGTCTTTAATTTCTCCCCAAAGTGATGGCAGGCATGTTGCTGAGCTCTTTGAGCTATCTGAACAATTTAGGCAAGGAATTTTTTTTTTAAATAGATACACACACACACACAGGTGTTGCACTCACTATTTCCCTAAATATGCTGAGAAGATAAAACCTGAGCTAAGAAGAGAGAACCTGAAATACAAAGAATAAAAAATTCAAATATAAAAAATTGTGTACATTTGACTGGCATGTTCATACATTTAAGCATAAGAAAAAAGTTTTTTACTGTGAGGGTGGTCCAATACTGGGACAGGTGGCCAGAGAAGTTGTGGAGTCTCTGACTTTGTAGGTATTGAAAACTTGATTGGATGCAACCCTCAGCAACCCGCTCTAGCTGATCTCCCTCTGAGCAGGAGGTTGGACTAGATGATCTCCAGAGGTGCTGTCCTTCCTCAGCCATTCCATGATTCTCTGTTGGCCCACTCTAGATCATGGTATGTTTGTATAGAAATTTCTTCTTTTTCAAGCTGTCTGCAGTTTTTTAAAACCATATATGAAGAAAATGACAAGGGTAGCTTCATAGAAACTAGTGCTTTAGAAGAACTAACTAATAGATTGACATTAAAAAGAATGAAAGAAACCATGTCAGACTGCTAGTTTATTTCAGTAGATTCCCCATAGCCTTTTTATATAAAGACTTGCTATGTCATGTGTTTTTACTCCTGTAAGTGCAATTTGTTGTCCATCTTTGTTTTACTCTCACTTGTTAAATTTGTAGAAGTTTATTAAATTTGAGATTTCATTCATGGCTTCACAGGACAGACCAATGCTTATTCATATACTCTAAAGCACCATGTTACCTCTTTCAATTTCATACTGTCTAATCTTACTAAACACATTTTTTCTCCATTTCCCCAATTCTGTCAGTGACTGAATAAGAGTCACATAAATGTTTTCCTTTATGCCAATTTCATAATATATGTAATCAGAGCACTTTCTATATGTCCTATTACTGCAAATATATACTCAAGGGAATTGCATGTTAAAAGGGGCCACCAAAACCTGCCTGAAGTATGTAAGGCAGCTTTTCTTTTTTGTTGAGGGCAAGCATTATCTTGCAGGATTGACCCATTGCTTTTGGAGACATATCATCAGCACTTCCATTTAAAGACCTTTTTTACTGTTCCAGTGTCAATTGTAAGCAACCATGGAAAAAAATGTGAAAAACTCATGTGATATGTGAGTAAATACAGTGTAAAGCTAAAATTCATGGGGTATCAACTTCTATAAATGAGAGGCTATTGGCCTATTGGCTTTGAGGAATGAGTGCTGCCTTTTATTTTGGTTGTTTGTTTTTTTTTTTTTTTTTTTTTTTTTCCCTGCTGATTTTAATTCCCAGACAGTGCTAAAAAATAGTTGCAATGGACACTCCAGGGATACTGTCGCCTAGAATGAATTTACTTTATTCAGTCAGGTTGGAGGATGTTTTGGGGCTTTGACTTGAGGATGCTAAAGGATGCAATGGGTTTGGAGACAAATGGGCAAGTGCAGGAAGGGCTGCTAATTTTTGTACATCATTCCAAGCAAATGAAGAGCATGGATCCTCAGTTTTAGAGAAGGTATTGGAACACAGCTGTAGATGGTTTTAAACTGTTACTACCTGAGGACTGAGTACAGTAATAAATAAAACCCCTTTCCCCTCACCTGGCTGTATTAAGTGTAAGGATCTCATATGTTGCTTTTTCATTCTCTGAAGTAGCTTAGTCCAATGACATTGCGATGGCAGTAAGAAGCAGACATTTTGAAACAGTAATCCTTGCATTGGCCTTCATTTCTCTGGTATCTCTTCAGTAGGTTATTCAGCCTTGATTCTTCAGCTCTGTTTTGTAAAAGGTTGATATTAATACCGTTTCTACCTGTCATAGAGTGTTCTGAGATTACTAGTTGGCATGTGGTATTCTCAAGACGTGTAGCTGAATGAAAAAAAAAATGTGACTTTGAGTGTGTTTGCACAGATAGATCACATCTATCTGTGTATCTAACCATGCTGTCAAGAATGTGTTTTGATGTATTTTTACATGTGACTGTATAAGCCTAGTGTAACAGAACATAGGTTTTAAAATAAATCATTTTAAAAGAACTTGTACTGCAAAATGAAGGCTGCTTCTGATTAATTCTTTTATGGTGAATATCTAAGCCTAAAGTAGAGGCATGATTTTCCTGTTTTATTACTATTACTCTTTTTACCATGGCCACTGATCAACCTTAATTATACTTTAAAATAATGTTCATGTCCATGCAGTGGGCCTGGCTTGCACAGATCTCTGTTTCTCTACAAAGTGAGTAAAGGAAGGCTGCCAATTCTGTTTGACAGCATTTTTAGATGTGTCCTACAAAAACGTAGCTGTGTAAACAAGTTGCATGGCTGTGGAGAATCAGGTCTAGTAAAAGCTGGACATAGTGTTCATAATATTCTTTGCAGATAAACCTGAACTATAACTTCTGTTGTTATTTTTGCCTAGGAACTGTGAGGATGTGTTATCAGCTGAAGACTGTGAAATGTTATACCAGTTTGTTTATACCACACACCGTCCGCTTGCAGTAGCAGCTGGGGAATTCCTTTATAAAAGGTATCTCTGCCTGCCCGCATGCCTACTTCTTGCATGTTCACATTTGTTTCAGAATGAAGGTGGATTTATTTAAGAGGGACATTAAGCATTCATTTTTCTGCTGAAAGTGCGTACCACGAGAATAGTAGACATGCTTTCTTCTGCTGAATCAGAAGAGAAATGCCGTCTGGGGATAATCGTTTGTTCCCCTGCTCAGCCTTGGCACAATAGGCGTGAGAAAAGTTGCAAGACTAACAGAGAATATGAAACAACTGACTGATCCACAGATGCCATGCTATGTTGAGGGCATACCTCCTTTCTTTCTACTTTCTTTTCCTATTGCTTTGCTTCTTACAAGCTAATTCATCACCTGGCATCTGCTGGATTTCCATAGCTTTGGTGATTAATCACGAAAATGGCCTCCTCTTCTCCCTTTGGAAGTTGCCTTATACATTGTAAAGGCTTTGAATAATGAGAGATGCAGCAGATTAAAAAGCCCTCCCAATTTTCTGTCAGGTTAATGAAGAACAGGGTTTATCTTCCCCAGGAGTAACTCTTGTAAATGGGCTTCTTATAACAATGCATGAAGTAAAGGGAGTTGGCGTGCTTAAAAGAGAAGGAATAAATATTCGTGTCTCTGGCTCAGAAAAATAATTTTACCTTACAAAAAGGAATGAAAATAAAAATATTTTGGCACAACTTTTGTGAGGAAAACTTCAGAAATATTAATGACTTCTGTTTCTCACACGTGCGGAATCTCCTCCTAGCTGTCTCTTCCTGTCTAGCTAAACTGCTGACATTCTGGAGTTTGTGGAGCCAAGTCCAACAAAAAGATAAATTTCTGTTTTGATGAGTCTTCTATCATATCTTCTAGCCTTACTTAGTCTTTTGTGTTGGTCCTAATATTCTATTATAAATCAGGTGTTTTACCTCTCAGAACAGTGCTGCTTTTTGCCATTGAAGTGTTTGCCCTGATAACTTTAATACCCAGTGTCCCAGTGCAGTGTGACCACTTTGACCCCGTAAACCTCATCCTTGTTCTTGTTTGCCCAGTTCTTCTCTCCAGCATTTTCGCCAGTATAGAAATATCTGTCCTAGTGTGATAGAGATGTTAGTGACGCTCTCCTTTCCCTGGTCATGCTGGTAGAAATTTTAGTATAAATGCTTGTGCCTTTTTTTTTTTTTTTTTTTTTTTTTTCTCTCCCCTTCCTGGTTTGCATGACATCTCCTCAATGTCTGCATTTTTAACTTAGGTTACTTAGCTGGCATAAATTATACCAGCAGAAGCACTTTTGGAAAGTATAAGCTTTTACTGGGATTGAGTAGTGTGCTCCTTCTCTTAAAGGCCATTTGAGCCTTCCATTAATTAAATGTGAGGATGGCCTTCCTGTATTTATTTTGGGATTAGCACTTTTTGTGCGCAGTACAGTCAGACTCATTTTGGATAAAGAGGGAAATGGAAATTGAAATGTCATATTGTGCTCCATGCTTCAGGGAGAAGAGGAAGAACAGTTTTTCCACTGTATTTGTGAAGTTGAGTAAATTGCCTCTTATAAATACAAGATACTATGCTTTTTTTTAAGAAGCTTCAGTTGCAAAATGTACCATGATGTGAACAATGGTTGGGCAGTAATATCTTTACTCTCTTGCTAGGGTTTAAATACAGCCTAGAGCAAGCCCCTTTTCAAGCATGAGCAAATGCCTACCTTATTATATGTTCAACGCTGTGGAATCTGCATCTGTTGTCCAGAAAGCTCGCAGGGTACCTGTGAAACTGTCAGCAATAGCCTCTGCATCCACAGGGTCAGCAGATCTCTCATAATGGAAACCTATCTAACCTCCTTTCCTTTCATCTGATAAAAAAGTCTAATGTGATTTGGAGTGAATAAGTAGACATTTAGAAGAAATAAATGGGTTCTTGACAGCATTAGCGTTACATTGGCAAATGAGTACAAGAAGTATGTGCCAGAACCGGACTGACTTCCTTTTCTGTTGGCAGGCTGCTTAGTCATGAGGGAGATGAAGAAGTTAAGCCCAAAGGAGGAGGGGAGTTTGGGGCGAGTACTGACCAGCTGAAAAGGTTAATACGTTTTTTCCTGGAGAGTGAGGTGAGGAGAATAGTCCCTCAGTAAGCCTTTTAAATCCAGCGTTGCATGTTAAATCAACTATTGGCTTCATTTGGAAAGCTATTTCTGGTCGTGAGCTCTGAAATGTTTGGTGTTTGGGCTGTTGTCTCTCTCTAGGATGAGTTTTTGATGAAGACATATCTGTTCTGTTATATTAAAACTTAATTTACAACTATGCTAATGGGGAGAATCGTTGCTGACGCAGCTTCTGAAAACAACCTGAAAGACTAATGCCATTGAGTGAGGGTTTTTTGGTATGTCTCCGTGTCTTTCTGCAGGCAGATACGGGTTGCTGTACCGTGGCTCTATGCTGACTAAAAACTGCATAGTTTTGCTGAGAGTTTTATCGGCTGAAGTGCTATACTTCGCTATTTGGCTTTTGCAGTGGTGCAGACCTATGTCTGGCCAAAGTGTCTCGGGCACAGCAGTTTTCAGCCTTTTTGCATAGAATTTCTTGGACACTGCTTAAAACATTGACTCGTTTCTAGTCCCAAGGCTGGATTTTCAACTTTTATGATCAGCAATATAAAAGCATACAGAAGCTAGTTTTAGAGATAACTTACACTACAAAG
Source organism: Podiceps cristatus (assembly GCA_000699545.1). Classification (NCBI taxonomy): domain Eukaryota; kingdom Metazoa; phylum Chordata; class Aves; order Podicipediformes; family Podicipedidae; genus Podiceps; species Podiceps cristatus. Next base: position 42,655 of record KL287598.1, on the reverse strand, counting down.
TATTGTAAAAAGAGAAAAGAAAAGCTTTTGTCCTGCTTTCCCCCCCCCCACTTTCCTGCTTTGTATAAGATTGAAGACATGGTATTTAAATGTTTGTTAGCCTCTAACTAAATATGTTAGAATATTGCATGTGAATATATGTGTGAATGACAAAGCTTTGTAATTAGAAAAAGGGAGAGGAACATATGAAGCTGCATTTCTTCTAATGATGTATTTGCTTCTATAAGCTTGTGGTTTTAATCCCTAGCTACACAAACATGTTGCATACCTCATAGACAGTTTGTGGGACTGGGCAGGCAAATTCCTGAAGGACTGGGAGTGCATGACCACTCTTCTATTAAAAAATGCTGAAGAAGATGGAAAAGGTGGGTAAGCAAAAATTTATATTTGAATGAACCTCTTGATTTGAACTTTGCCTTCAGCTAGTTTAGGATCGTTCCATATTGCAATACCCTTTGATTCCAAATTGTGGTCCTCAAGGGCCACAAAGCAGATGCAACTCAATGAACTGCCAATGTGATATTTGAATCAACATATTTATTTTATTCAGTATGCTGTGTTTATGTAACGTCAGTTTAGGAACTTTGCAAGAACACTTGCATAAGCCATAAAGCTTACATAGCATTCACTTGTTCTGTTTGTCCAAAACCTAAGATTCTAAAATTATTAATTGATTGAAGTGCAGTATCATCAGGCTATTGTTCACACCTGTAAAGAAAATAAGTAATATGCTGAGTTCATGGACATCTAACATTGATTTACTTACAGCACTGAGTGATGCCCATGAAAGTGCTCTCATTGAAATTATCCTCGCAACGGTTAGAGAAGCAGCTGAAGGTCATCCTCCAGCGGGAAGAGGCACAGCCAAAAAAGTCAGTGCATCTTAGTCTTATTTATTGTCCTGTAATCACATTTGCTTTGCCTTACGTGCTTTGCCGGACAGCATGTTCCCAGTGGTAGGTATATCTTTGGAAAGAAAATGGCTTATGTTTACGAAACGACACAGTGTCTTTTGACCTCCACATCTCATTAGTAGTGGATGTTGAAGGAGGTGAACATCAGAGGAAAGCCAGTTGAAGCATGTTATTGACAAACGGTGAGCATTTTATCCACAAGATAGAGCTGTTCAGCAATTTGCATCGAATTTAAGGTTAACAAAAAAATAAAAAAGCATCTGGTTGTCTCCATGGAAAAGTATCTTTATCTTAGCTTGATATGCTTTAGACAAAGGCATGTGAGTTAACCTTGGGATACCTGTAAAATTCCATTCAGATCTAAGTGGTTTTATAATCTAAACAAAATGCTTTATCTGCAGATTCTGTCAGTAAAAGAGAAGAAAATACAATTGGAAGATTGTACCAAAATTACTGAGCACTTTATTATGGTGCTTCCTCAGCTCTTGGCAAAGGTAACTAACAGCTGCTCTGTGAATGCATGTTAAATATTTCATTAAAATTGCTACAGTGTACTCATATCCCTTTTTTTTTTCTCTACAGTATTCAACAGATGCACAAAAAGTGGCAAATCTTCTGCAGATTCCTCAGTATTATGATTTAAATGTTTACAGTACGGGACATCTAGAGAAGGTGAATAGAAATTGGGGTAGTTGGTTCATGTGGAATGTACTAAATTTATGTGACAATGTACAGAGTTTAGTGTGACTTGGAACAAGCACACTGTTGAAATATAAAGGAATGGTCTCATACCTCAAGGAAGGTGGTCTTAATCAGGCTTTGCTTTTTTTATTTGGGTCTGCCAAAGAAAAGCCTTAGTGCTTGTCAGTTCTGATGTGCTGTGACTGGCCCTGGCAGATGATTTGTGGTTTCATGTGGTGGGCCCGGCCATGGGTTTTCCATTGTTGGGTGGGGAGAGGGTGGGTTATGCCATGTGTCTAAGCTGGTGCCTCCCAGGAGTTTACTACAGAATAGGTTTCATTCCCCTTGAAGACTGACTCCCAGCTGCTGGGAAATGACAGTAACTGAAAGATAAGAATGGAGATAGTATATCTGCTGATGGGAGAGGGGTGGTCAGAAACAGATAGATGAAATCCTTGAAATAGCATAATGTATTCTTAAGCAGGGACATTTACAGAGAGGTAATGTTAGGCAAACACTCCTAGGTTAATTTCAGCACAAAATGTTAACTGGAAACGAGAGAGTGAGCAGAATGGTAGGAGTTACCTTCTCTCACTGAGAATGAAGATCTCATTTGCTGACGTCATCTGAAATATTCTCCATCCTCTGCTGCCGAGGGAGAAAACTTCCATTGTTTGGAGACACACCTGTCCTTTGGAAAGGAATTTTTTATTCCCTACCTTTGTCTTTTATGTAATGCCAAACGTATATTGCTAAAGTAGAACTTCAAGCAGTTGCTTCGTTCTTTAGGAAGATCCAGAGACAATAATAATGAAAAAGAGCTATAAACACCCCACCCACCCCAAAAAAATGCATCCTGTAATCCTGCCCCTTCACTCTAAAGAGTGGCATTTATTTCATGTTAGTTGTATGACTTAGAGATATATGGGCCTAGTGAAATGTATCTAAAGCATAAGTGGATTTTTGTACAATTTACCTGTAATACCTCTTTTATCACTTGCAGCATTTGGATGCTTTTCTGAGAGAGGTAAAAGACATTGTGGCCAAACACTCCGACATGTCTGTTCTTGAGGCTTCCTCCAGGACTTATTATATCCTCTGCAGTGAAGAAATTGCCATCTATAGCCAGGTGGATCATGCTCGAACTCAACTGATAGATGAGTTGATGGGACAGCTTGCCCAGCTACTAGATGGCTTCTGGCAAAAGGTGAGTGTGACTCATTGTGGAGATAAACAGACTGTTTCCCTAAGAAAAAAGACCAAAAAAATAAGGGGGATAGGAAACTCTTCTTTACCTGCAGTTTCTCTGCTTGAGGAGAGCAGAGCTTTCAAAGATGGGTTTGCACCTCTGAGAAGACTGACTGTTTACATTTTAATGAAGCAGATGTACTTTGGCAGGAATGGAGTGGGGAAAATAATAAGGGAGGTAGTCCACACCAGCAGCAGGTCGTTTTATGTCTTCTGAATATTCTTCAGCTGAGCTCTGTAGCTGCTCAATTACAGTGCCAAAGTTACTATGCTCAAGATCAGCTAAGAAGTGCTGTGGATCTATAGGTGATCAGACTATTCCCAAAAAGGTATAGTTCTGTACTTCTACATATTTGACTGTACACAAGATACCCTTTGTGCTGCCACTTTGACTCTAGAAATAGTACTAGTCAAAAAAACTCCCCAAACCAAACAAACAAAAACAAAACATGTCAAACAGCACTCTGTAATGCAGATTGTACAGCTTTGGGGTCTTTGAAATGATGCCTTTCCCCTTGAAGGAGGACTGCGGAGTCTCCCTCAAAGTTTTTTGTTAGTTCTAAAAAGCAGAAACAGCTGGTGGTGATATGAATAGCTTGCTGGCTGGAGTGAACAACAGAAGCCACAGCTGATCTGATCAACTGTGCCATCATGAACAGGTGTCATGCCATGGTATGAGAGTTTTTTATTGGACACTAGCATATTGTAAAATGTGTCAAGCCAAAAAATCCTCTAACTTCAGATTGGATTTATTTTGTTGGTCTTAAATAGATATCTTTGTTAATGTTGGAGAATGTGTACTTATGAGAAACAAGATCAGTGCTAGACCGGGGATTCTTCAAGTCCTTCATAGTGTGATCCGTATCTAAATAAAGAGATTTTCTCCTGGAACCCCTCCCTTCTAATTCCTTGTTGTATATACCATCTCCCATAATCACGTAGTATACTTGTGGAAACTACAGCAGTTGCATCTATGGGAAAGTATTTAATATATTTTTAGCTATCTTTGAATGTGATCTGGCAGCTGGAAGCAAGGAGAGTCAGCACCATGTGAACAGTTAGCTTTCCAGAGATCCCTAACAACTGTGTGAGGGACCATGAATGGCCTGTGAGTCCAAGGGTTAGCACTTCTGTGTTAGCCTAATTGCTAGTTTTTACTCCGTGTTAGCAGTACTGTAGTCTAGGGAGGCTGCCGTGGGTTTTTTCATGACAGGGCTTTTCCTTATACAAAATTGCAGTGTGATCAACATGTTTTCTTATTTTTGCTGTAGAGGAAGACATGAAAGGTGAAGGGACTGGGGAGACTAATTCAAGCTTGTGGGTTGGTTGGGAAGAGAACATAGCAGTTATCTTGTCCCACACTGTCTAATTCCTTTCTCTTTCTGAAACTTTCATATTTTAGGAAGAAGGATTTTGTACAGATGCAGGAGAAATTTCCCGGATGAACTCTGCTTTGAGAAGAGTAGCAGCTTTTCATAAGTGAGATGTTTATTTACACTATTTACTTCCCTATATACTTAAGTGTTGACCTAACAGGTGCAAAGTAAGAATTGCTTTTGTTTGTTGGGCTTAAGTTTTTTCACGAGAGGATGGAAATGATCCCTATGAGAGGTGCTGCAAGGTTTAGTTTCTTCTTAACAGAACTATACTCTTGGATATGGAATTCTTTTTGGACTCCTTACTGAGGTTGGAGCATCAGCCCTAATGTGGCTAAGAAGTGTGTGCTACAGAGCTGGGATGTCAGAGCAGACACCTCCGTCAGAGTGGTGCTTCCCTCCTAGCTGGATGCCTTAACTGTTAACACTGGTGGTCAGTCTGAAGAGGGTGTAGTCAATGCAGTCTTCTTCCCCAGCAGATGTAATCTGCTTTGTTTTAGTTTATTTGACCTTCTTTTGTTAAAAGATGGGTTTCTCAAAAGCTTGGTTCTCCAGGGACTGTTCACCAAGTAAAAGATCGTGCAAGATAGTAGAGAGTGGGGGAACGAGGCCTTCTTCTCCACCTGTCTTTTACCTATCCTGCATGCTAGAGCTGCTCTGTTTTTGCAAAGAGAAGTCTAACGCTGAGTTGTGAACACTAAAGAGTATTAGAAACGCTTTTTTAAAGTGGGGTAGGGAAATTGTTCTTTAGACCTTTGGGGGCACTTAGAGAGTGTGAACAGAGTATAGGAAAAGGTACAGAGCTCAAGCTGCTTTTTCCTCTCCTCACAACACTGCAGTTTTGAGGTAGGAAAGAAGACTGTAAAGCTATGGATGAAAGGTTGCAGTGTTAGATCTTGAAAAACTTGATTTCATTTTCCCTCCCTTATAATTAATACTTAGTTGTTTATAGTTATTGCTGTACATCAGATGAAGGCAAAAATAGGATACATTTAACCTGTTTGGTCAGGTGAGATTTCATTTCTTGCTTGGTGCATCATTGTGTTTCTTTTTCACTTGCAGTGCCCATGATCTCACCGAGTGGAATCTGTATGACAAGACTTTAAGGCTGCTGGTATTTGAAATGGAACATGGGAGTTTACCTGTTCTGGTGAGTTGTTAATATTTAACATTGGAAGAGGTTTTTCTTGTTGAAAGCAGGAAAATTAGGAAATATTAAATAATCTTATATATCAACATCCTGTGAGGCAGGAAGATACTGTTTCCATTTCTCAGTCTGGGAAATTGAGACTGTCTTTGTTATAATGTTACTGGAATCAGTAAAGTCATGCCATAGATTCACTTATTTTGGAGATTGTCCAAAGCTATGATAGAGTAATCATCTGGCATCTGAATTGATCCTTTGTCATGCTCAGTGCTTTACATTGATTGCACACTCTTGCTCCCAGTACATATGAAATTGTTGGGACTGTGAGGAGCCCCTTACAGATAGTATGTAACCAGAAACTGGAATACTTTGGACTTGTTGCTTGCAGATTGACTCTTGGTGAAGATGGTTTGTAATTACCAGTTGTCTCCACTGCAGCCTTTTGGTTGTCTGGTTGCCTTAACCCAAACATAGACTGTGCCAAGATGGAGGTATGTCCTGGGATTACAAGGTGAAGTACTCTAACAGTCATGGATATTAATCAGTCCCCACTTTAAGGACAGAACTTGAAGTTATTTGGAAAGGGATGAAATTTAGCTGCGTAGAGAGAGCCTGCAGCCAGTGGGTAGAGGTAGACTCCTTTAGATGGAGCATCAGAGCACCAAGGTTTGGCTTCTGCGCTGAATTGCCCTCTGGAGGAGTCTGCCTTTCCCCAAAGGCTGCAGAGAAATCCTAAGAAGCTAAGGTAAAGTTAGCTGCTGTAAACACCCTTTTTAGTACATGATTACCTACAGGACGTCAGAGTTACTCAGAAGCAGCACCTTAGTAATGAAGTTTCTCAGGAGGCAGTGTTTGCTTGTATGTAAACCTTTTATGTTTGAGTATCTAAATACTTTACTGTGCAGAAATGGTTGTACAAGCAGCGTGCGGAATGTCAGGCTTGGATGCTTTGTTTAGTCCTAAACCTTTTGCTGTTGAGTCTTCCGTGTAAATAAAGGGCATGTTTTTATTTGCAGATGATCCTGCCAGCTCTCCAGTGCACGTATTTTTCTCTCCTGTGGCAACTAGCTGCAGTTTCGGAAAATTCTCCAAAGGTTGGACACTCCACATAATTTTGAAACCCGGGGTTGTGCTTGTAGAAGTTTAAGTTGCTTTTCTGTTCTCAGATTGCCAGAAAAAAACCCCTATTCTTTCTTTTTTTTTTTTTTTTAAAGAAAAGTTTATGCTTTTTCAGTCTGCAAGAGAATAAGTGAACAATGGTTCATTTCTATTTTTACTGCAAAACATGTGCATCGAATTCCTAGGGCTTGATGGAGATAAGGAACTTGTTCCACTGCCAGTTTCTTTTTTTAAGCAACACGGAATATTCAGTGAAAACTCCGGGAAGTCCTGTTGCTTTGTTTTGGTTTTATTTTCTTGTTTTTCTTATATATTTCTGGCAGAAAGCTGGAGGAGAGTTGTAATTTTCTCATCATCTGACTGCTTACGTTCTTAATTGGTTTTATACTGTGCTAACCTCTGGCAGGTATTGCAGAAGACAGTCTGGTTTAAGACAACAGAGGGGAAAACTCTTTTCTGCTTTGGTTCACGTGTGAATGTGTCCTTGTGCTTCTCCTCCTTATGGTGATTTCTGACTACACTGAGTGCTGCTGCTTCTGTCATTCTGTCCCCTCCCCTGGTGCTCCTCTGTGTACGGGACAGGACGCTGACACGGACACTTGTTTTATGTGAGAAACGCTAGCTGGGAGGTTACCCGTTTGGTGACTGATTCACTGTCTATTCCCGTCCCGTTCCATTCCTGTGTGGACGTCCGCATCTCTCGCTGCTCTAATATGTTCTGCCTTTCAGTCCAGACACAGTTAGCTTGACTGATAATGGGGTAGCACATTTTTTAATTTGGCCTTTCGTATGGGAGCAGATTTTGATTGGAAGCAAAATGTTACGGCCCACTCTACAGGGCCAAATCTGGAAGTTGGCAGAGAGAGAAGTTCCAAGAGCAAAAAAACATTTCCTGGACAGCAGCTCTAGGACTGTTTCTTCCCTCCCCTCCTCCCCCAATGGTCTGCTTCTTTGCAGGGTGCCCTGGGATGGATCCCCTTTCTTCTAAAGATACAGTTGCATAGCATGAAATCCAGCCCTCCTGTAAGGGCATTCCTCTTCTATTGACTGCTCAGAGGTCAGTGCTGTGCAACAGCTGGGACCTGGTGAAGGATCAGAAAGCCTTTTATGTGGCTGTGGACAAATCAAATAGTCTTTCTTGCTGGATTCATCTTAATAAGTAGAGGTGTCTAAGTTTCTGAGTGCCAAAGTTAGCGGCGTAGTTAAACTATGTTCCCTCTGCAGTCAGTAGAGGCACAGAGAAGCGCCAACTGCAGAAGGTAATTCACGTTGAAAATTAGGTGGGATGGACCAGAGTTTTTATGCCTCTACTTCCGTTTCTAAAGTGAAAATCATTATCACTGCTTTATAAGGATAAGCTGAAGTGAATTCTGCAGATCTTGTAGTTGCTTGGGGGGCCATATAAGGAAATACATGCTGTTAGAGCTGCCCATCCTACAGATGGAGAAACAAAGAGTTTGTGACTTGCTGAATGCCACTAGCCTCAGCAAGTGTGACAGTTGCACATGTCCTACTAGTATTTGTCACATTTCTGCACCGGAGTAGGGAGGGGAAGTATATATTTCTATGGATTGACCTTTCTATCCCAGATACTATGCCTGAAAACAAGACATGGTTTTAAAGTTGTTCATAGCTAGTAAGCTGTTGCTCATAGCTAGTAAGCTGTTGCTACTATAAGATACCAGCTTCTTTCATAATGTCATCACCTGTGCTATCTTAAATGAATAATATTAGTGGAAGAAAGATGCAACTTTTCTTTGTTATGTAATTCTCTATTGAATCATAGCCCCTAACATCTTTGTCCTATCACTTTTCTTAAATATGTTTTTAGGAGAGACTTTTTGCACTAAGAAAAGAGCTGAGGCGCTTCAGTCAGATTTGCACGTGCTTCCTCCACCATAAGGAAAAAGATGTAAGAGAAAAGGTTTGTGTTTGTCTATCGCTTAACTGGCGTTCATGCTTAGTCCTCCTTTTAAATGCCTGCCTTTCTTTTCATACTAGTATTTCCTTCTACTGCTTTTTGCCCTTTTTTTTTTTTTTGTCTCTTAGCAGAGAAATAACTCTTAAAAAAATTTCAACTATTTATTTTAAGCAATATTAAAGTTATGTTAATTAAAATGCTACAAAAGCTAGTGCTTTAATCAAGCACAGATACGTGTCTGCATGGGTCCATCTCCATAATGAAGGCCCAAATCTGAATGGCTCACTTTGCCAGTTAATGATCATTGTGTTTTCTGATCAGACTGATCAGTGTACTGGTTGCTATCATTGCTTTATTAATACCTTGCTATGAATATTACTTCAAAAATTAAAAATTCAGAGAAATTGTGCAGTATTTTACATGTTAAAAGAGAGACATTCTAGCATAATAGAGCTGTTCCTCCTTCCCATGAAAGTTTGAAAATCTTTAGGTGGTGTTCATGCATGATACTTGTATGTGCTGTGTGCTAAAGGTACAAGTTCTGGAAGGGCTTAGCTGTGGCATTTTACCACAGGTTGGGGCAAACAGAAATCTTTAGCTTGTGAGGAAGAAGTGGGATAGAAACTAGATTGTGACCTGTGGTGTTTGATAGAGACACAAAGTGGAGTTGGCATGAAAAGTAATATGGTCCCTAAATCCTTTTTTGGCTTTCTTTGCTTGATACAGGCTTTCATGATACTCTCTGACTGGTTGCTGATTTTGAGTCATCAGGATTCTAATAATAACGAAGAAGCAGGCAGACTGCTAGATTATCTTCCTAGCACATCACTTCAGGAAAAACTGCTTTTTTTTATCCAGGAACATGTTTTCATGGAGGAAGAAGAGGAAAACAAAGGTTAGACATCTTCATGACTGGAGAAACAATCTATGATTTTTGCTGTCATTTGTCATCTGCACTGAACTGTCAGGAAAAGGGGCTGGTCTTTTTTTGTTGTTTTGGGTTTTTGGGGGGGGTTGTTGAGCCCCTTTACAAATGAAGAGGCTCACCTGGTATTCACTGATCTATATCCAGTGTGGATCAACCACGAGAAATAGCTGCCAATTTACTTGTAGGTAGAAAGGCCTGATGTAATGCAGGGATGGGTGAGAATGTAAAAGCAATTGGTAGACATCTGGTACAGATGATGGTGTTAGCCACCTCTGTAGAGGCCTTGCAGTGTTGTAAGGTGACTGTCAATGCATGGACACTTCTAAGCCATCAGAGTAAAGGACTAGTGGATCTTGACTTGGGAGGTGCGGGGCAGATCCAGCGGGAAATATCTATGTACTTGTTGCTCTGTTGCCTTTTTCAAACACATTCAGATACCAAATGGAGGCTGTTATTGTGCAGGGTGGTTTCTTTTGGGAGTATTTTGAAAATAGATTGTTAGGTCATTGTGATTTTGAGGCTGAGTTCAAGTGTCATGCTTTGAATAAACAAGTGTTGTTCTAGATTATTGTGTCAAACTCTTGTCCTTCAGCTGTTCTGTTTAGTTTTGGGCACCACTCTTCTCCAGGTCACAGTGTACATGTAAGAAGCGATGGGCATAAATTGCAACAGGGAGACAGCAGAAGAGAATCTTTATTCGTAAAGACAGAGATACAATAGAAAAGATTGCTCAAGTACGTTTCAGTATCCTAGTCATGGGAGGTTTGAAGCAGGTTATGTTTCAGGTTGCATATGTTATCTGTCTGACTCAGGTTAGATGGCCTGAGATCTGTTTCAAACCCATTTTGTATGATGCTTTCATTTTCTCAGTCCTCCCCACAAAGGATCCCTGTCATCTGATTGCAGATCCTTACTGAATGAGTGATTCTGTCACGCTGTGGGTGTGCTTGTCTGTGTGCACATCTGGCAGCTGCTCCATTTTAGTTTTAACTCTAATTTGCATATACTTCTGGTCAGTCACTTGCCTTATGTTTGTTTCCAGGCCCAGAGTCATGCTAGAAGCGTAAACTGTCCACATCAAAATTACAGGTCAAAGACTGAAGCCTTTTGGTAGCTGATAGATTACATTTTTGTATCTCAGCTCTCCTGCTGCAAGAAGCTCTCCCCAAGCACCTTCGTAGCTGTGCTGGAAGACTTAAGGGTATTTATTTTCTACAAGTTACCCAGCTAGTCATTAACCTGTCTTCCAGAGACTTCATATGTTCTTAATGATATGAAATGGCTTTTTTGTTTCACTCTTCTTGATAACTACTTGGAGAGTTTTACCTGAACTCTTCCCTTGTTGACTGTGCATGGCAACTTTTGTAGGGTTTCTGATGAGCTATCTGGTTTTCTAGCATCTGTGTTATTCGAAGAAAAAAAAAAAAAAACGTGGTTGCAATTTGTCTGGTCTCTTCCATTTGGTATGTTGGTGCTTTTTATTCTACACTCTGGTTCTGTTCTGTAGCTGCAAGCAGTGTTGTACAAGGAGATTCTGACTAGTAGAAATGAGAAAGCCTTATGAAGATCAGAGTAGAAGATTGCAAATAGCTTGTTTTCACTGTCATCAGTTGCAAGCTTTGAAATGGAAATAAACCTGTGTTTTCTGATATGCACAGGAATAAGCGCTGGCATCTGTTGCTTAGTGTGTTAACTGAACAGCAACAGCTGAGTCTGTGCTATTTGGATGAAAGTTGGTCATTAAAATTGAGATACCTTGAAAAAAGTAGTAGAACAAAGCTTCCATGCTTTTGTTTCCCTAGACCTGACAGAAGAGGAGGAGAGGAAGGATGAAAGTTGCAAACTTGACGACTTGCACAAAAAGCGGAGTCTTCTTGCAGCATATTGCAAGTTAATAGTGTATAATGTGGTAGAGATGACTGCGGCTGCTGAGATCTATAAGCATTATGTGAAGGTAATATTTTAGATAAAGTTGCTTTGCCTAGCAGTGCATTTTATTTTTTGAAAGTGACTCGAGTGTTCGTGAAAGGTGTGGGGTTAATAGTCTTATGGCTCAGAATCTTTCTGTAATCACAAAAGGGCTATAAAACCAAGCAAGAGCCGGACAAATCTCTCCTCTTGGCTGTGCAAAGGTACCTCACTGCAGACAAAGTAACTGAAAATTGAGTAGAGGGTATGCCTGTCTGAGCGTCTGCTTCTCGGCTGCTCCAGAGGGGCCATTGCAGAGAAGCAGTCCATGGCTGTGAGAGCGTTTTAACTATAGAGATTCTCACATTGAAGCGGTTAACTTACTTTGTACAGCTCGCCCAGTCCATATGCAGATGGCCTAAATTTCACATGGGTCCTGCTATTTAGACTTCAGCTGCTCTGAAGTGGCTTTCAGGAGGGCTGAGAACAGCACAGAGCACCAGTTGCCTTGAGTCAACTAACAGGACTTCGGAAATACCTGAATATGGATCTTGTCTTTACTTCATTGGGCCCAAAGCAAGCACTGGTTAAATACAGAAAACTCCCTGCTTCTCTCCTGAGTAGGCCTTGTTCTTTTGCTGTAATAAATACTTAACAATTTAAGTGGAACTTTAATCCTTACATTACACTTAAAGGAGCGCATACCATTGCTTCACATAAGAAATAATATAAAAAGTTCATTTTCCATCTTTTAGCTTGAGTGTTCTGATATGGAGAATATTTTATGAACTTCTTGTGTGACACGAAGAGTCACGTGTTTTGTGTACTCCCAGTGCTAAAGAAGAGGAATGATAATTCTCATGTGTTTTGTTTCTGTTAATAGACCTACAATGACTTCGGAGACATAATTAAAGAAACATTAAGCAGGACCAGGCACAATAACAAAATTCAGTGTGCCAAGACACTGATTCTCTGTCTGCAGCAGGTAAGGTTAAGTGTAAAGCGAAAGTCTAGGGGCTCTTATGACAGCTGTATTCATATTGGAATCTTTTACCTACCTTGCCATAATTATTCAAATTCATTAAAGCACCTAGTGGAATAAATTGTTTCCTTGAGTGTATTTTCTATGTGTATGTTGGTTTTGCATGTCATAATTAAAACGCCTTTCAAATCGTTAAATCTGTTCTAAAATGCAATTTTATGCACATTTTTTTGTCTTGTTTTCAACTCTCAAAGGCATAGTGTGTTAGGATTGATGTAAGATTAGACTGTTTCTTGGGACATGGTAGGCATCCCTTAACCTTAACAAAGACTACACGTAACAGACTACCTCAATTCCTCCTGAATTTGAGGAACCACAGATGTGTCTGTGGCTGGTCAGCTTTAGTCCCCAGTATTTTCAGTATTATTTTCTGGAAAAAAGTGAGGTGCAGCTCTTCTGAAGGGTCCCAGTTGCTGGGGCTTGCAGCTGCTGACTGATGAGGCCAGTTATCTGTTTTAGCAGCTGCTTTTGCCGGCGCTGCCCATGACCAGAGCTGCTTCTAGCTTGGAGTCGCGCTCTAAGCCACAGGCCAGGCTTCTCCCAGGGGGTACTGATACATGAGCTTTGCTTATTTCACACACATTGCCAGGGGCTTAGATCTGTGAACTAGCCCCTGAAATCTGAGCTTAGATGAGGCTAAGCAGCATTTGGCTACATATATTCTGCTGACATAGTCAGGACTTTGTGTTTAGGTATCACATAGACAACAGGCCCTTTTATGGCCTTTGCTTGACCTTGAAAGTTAACAGGTTGAAGGGAGCAAGCTACCTTCATGTTCTGTTAGGGGAAAAAAACCCCAAACATAGTTAATTTGGCTCAAGACTTGCTTTTGACCCAGTCTCACCCTCAGAAATTGGACTATGCTGCTGCCAAACTTGCTGCTTTATATCTGTGTTCTGATATTCTGAAAGCCTCCCTGGCAAATTAGGCCTCTTGGGCTTGATTCAGAAGCCCCAACAGGTCAGTGGGGTCATCACCTTCAGGAACTGTTTCTCTTCTGTGTATGTACTTTTTTTTTTTTTTTTTTTTTTTTTTTTTTGGTGCCTAGCTCTGTCCTTTTGTCCTTTGTGTCTCAGTTCCTTGTCATTGTTCCAGTGGTGTGCTTCTGAAGCACATGACTTACCTGCTGTTTGTAAGGCTTCTGTCCATGTAAGCTCACCGTTGCTTGCTGGGCATGTCACTGTGTCCTCCTGGTGCTTTGTGTGCCTGTAGGATTAAATACGGTTGTTTATCTAGGACTTCTTTTGCAGCTGTTTCAGACATGTGCAGAAAGCCAAGGCAGCAGTAGCAGCGTGGACTTCTCCTCTGCTTCCTTCACAAATATGAAAGAACTTGCTCGTCGCTTTTCACTAACATTTGGCTGGGACCAGGTGAAATCTAGAGAATCTGTAGCCATGATACACAAGTATGTGCCATGTAACATCACTTTGTCCATGGTCGTTGCTTTTGTTAGTTACCTAGTTTTTTACTCTGTTCTCTCTATTTTTTCTTCCAATAGGGAAGGGATTGAATTTGCTTTTCAAGGAGCTACTGGAGTAGATGGAAAATGCTTGCCTCCTAACTTGAGCTTTCTGTTAATCATCAGTGAATTTTCCAACAAGCTGTTAAGGCCAGACAAAAGGCTAGTGTAAGTTAAGTTCTTATACAGTCATACAGTTTGTGGTTTGTGTACATGGGACACGGGACCTTCAGTGTTGCAGGAGTTACTCAAGGGCTTTTCAGAGATCTTCTGAAATCAATCCACTCTGAGGCTGTTCGTTTCTCTGAGACACACTTGTTGCATTTTGTAGTAATAGTAATTTCAGATTGTATGTGCAGTATCCATTGTAGATCTTTTCCAGACGTAGTTGTCACATGTGGCAATTCTTCTAAGGGAAAGATAGTGTTAACTTGGTGGAAGAGATTTGCAGCTTGACTGGTAGAGCGGCAGGGATGCTTAACAGGAGCAGAAAAGATTGAGGAAGAGGTAATGCCTGGATCGTTATTTTGTAGTGATCTAATTCCATAGCTTCAAGACTCAGTTACGTGAGTTCCATGGAATATGTTTGGAATAGCAGTATACATGACACTTACTCATAACAGGGATATTTAAAATCAAGAATTTACAGAGGAATATGACCTGATCCAGGGTGCCCAAGTCTTACAGGGGTTCATATACTTACATTTAGTAATATAAGAATGATAGCCTTATTTTGGCATCATGGGGCATTATGCATCTGAACAGAGAGACGTATGATTATGTCTCTTACTGCCTTCTTCACTTGCCTCAACTCTAGTCATTTTGGAGAAGGAAGTAATGTTCTTCCTTCTGTTTGACCTTTGTCATTACTTCCCTCGTTAGTGCTGTTTATTTTGGATCAGGATTTCTGCACTTCAGTCTTCTATTTACAGATACTGTAAAACTATTGCAAAATACATAACAGGTATTTCAATTTTCCTGAGAGCATATTTGAAGACACAAGAATGTAAGATGAAGCATTGAGACACGTCTGCCTTTTTGAATTTCTGAACAAATCACTCCAGTACCTGGCAAGAAAAATTCCACTTTGGAGAATAAGTCAGCAGAAATGGAAAAGAAACCAGCCATCTTGCTGAGCTCTGTGTAACTTGTTTGCTCCTGTGTTACTTTGTCTGAAATTGGAGGTTAGCTTCCCCGGGTATGATCAACCAGTTTTTATGTAACAAGGGTCAAGAGTGGTAGAATGTCTACTTTCTTGTTACTTCACATGACAAAACAGTTTATTAACAATTGCCAGCTACCCAGACAATATATTTTAAAAAATTAATTCAAACCCATAGTGCAAAATACAGAAGAAAAATATTCTGCATATACTGATTACAACCCTGGTAAATCAAAGGGGATAATCTATGGGTAGTGACAACTTTCCTTTCTGTTCTTGCATTTTTATTGAAGAGAGTCTTTGAGATCTATGAATAGAATTGGCTTTCATAGAATCATAGAATGGTTTGGGTTGGAAGGGACCTTAAAGATCAGTTAGTTCCAACCCCCCTGCCACGGGCAGGGACACCTCCCACCAGACCAGGCTGCTCACAGCCCTGTCCAGCCTGGCCTTGAACACTTCCAGGGATGGGGCAGCCACAGCTTCCCTGGGCAGCCTGTTCCAGTGCCTCAGCACCCTCAGAGTGAAGAATTTCTATCTAATCTCAATCTGCCCTCTTTCAGTTTAAAGCCATTGCCCTTCGTCCTGTCACTGCATGTCCTTGTCAAAAGTCCCTCCCCAGCTTTCTTGTAGGTCCCTTCAGGTACTGGAAGGCTGCAGTAAGGGCTCCTCGGAACCTTCTCTGCTCCGGGCTGAACAACCCCAACTCTCTCAGCCTGTCCTCACAGGGGAGGTGTTCCAGCCCCTGTTCTGTACAGTTTCTATACAACTCTGTCCATGGTGTCTGGTTTTAAAAGAGCTGTTAACATCTGTGTGTTGACACTTGTGTAATAAGTAGATTTCTTTTAATCTGTCCTTGAAAAACATTGTCATCTCATTTACCTCCAAGGAGTATTTTTTTTAATGAAACAAGGGGAAAATATTTCCTCATCAATGCGGGCAGATTTAAAGCTAAATCCTGATTTATTTTTTTTTTATTTTTTTTTTCCTGGGGCTATATTTAACTTCTTGACCAGGAGATATATTCCAGAAGTATATTTCTGAATGTATTAGATACATTCAGGTAGCTTTATTCATTGAAAACTTTTGTGGGAAGTACAGAGCCTGTACTAGGGAATGCTCTTTGACTTCAGTTCTTACTGCTCTGGACCTGCTGCTGGGAACAAATGGGAAACAATAAAATTCACAAGGGGGGAAATTGAAGTTTTATCCACAACTGCATTCAGACTATGTTTCTAGAGTAACAGTTTCTATTCTGGGAGGCCTAAAATGCCTTGCAGGGGCTGGAGATTATATTTCCTCTTCGAAATATTTAGGTTTAGCTCTATCATAAATTACTGGATGGAATGTTTTAGGTCAACATGAACTTTTAGAAATAAACATCTGGTTATTTTCATTTTTATTATTAATCATAGGATTGATGTCCAGGTCTGTATGTTAACATATGTGAATGTACCTGTAACAGATGAGATACAGAATATGGGTATTTGTTAGAATGGAGTATATTTCAACACCATCAAAGTATATGGATTTTGACCTCCTCCCCTGTAATTGCCCAGGCTGTAGCAGTAAAATATCGGACTTGTCAATTGCTCTGTGCCACAAGACGCACACAAGAAATGAATTATTGAATAACAAGCAGCACGAAGGACCTGATTCCTGAATCAGTAGGTCTTTCCATTGACACTGATAGCAGTTGGATTAGACCCTAAAACAGTAGTTACAATACAGGCTTGTTTGAAACCAACAAATTCCATTACCGGGGTTTCTTGATCCCTGGGGCCCCCGGGGTCCAGGACTCTAATTGTTTTGGAGTCAGTGCTTACCCTAACCTCCTCCCAGCGCTGGTTTTCTTGTTTTGCAAAGCAAATGAAATGTCTGATATTTTCCAGGCCACACTCCTAATCAAAGAAAGAATAATATACTGTACAGGCTGGTGTTAAAACTGTCACTTATGGTATTTGCTAAGGCGGGGTCTGTTTTAACAACACTGGGCTCGATTTTAAAGTGATGAGCTGTAGCTGAAATGTAGTGAATGTCCAGTTTCTAATCCTGAGTCAGACTTCGGTTTTCTTTTCCTAGTTGTTACGCAGTAGGAATGGGTCAGAAAGACTTTGTCAGAAATGTCCTATTTTTCAAAAAGAATGTTTGAAGGAGACATCTTTGCTCCGGAAAAGGTGATAGCTTCCCCTGGTATTTAGGGAGGCCCCATGTGAAGTCTCTGCATTGAATCAGGCAGAACAGGGATCTGAACCAATGTTTCCCACATCCCATGTGTTGTCAAACTGCAGAGCTGTTAACTGCTTCTTGCACTTGAAATTTTCTTGGGAACCTGAGAGAATTGGATTGAGTTTGAGATGATATTATAGAAAAGTGGTTTTATTGGTCATTCCTTTTTTAATTATTATTATTATCATTTAAAAATATTTTTATTTTGGCAAAACAGGCACTCATGGCATAAATACCCCATTTCCTGACCCGCTGTACTATTGGATCACAAGGAGCATCTCTTGCCTGGGGTCTCCTTTGCATTGCGGTCCATGAGGCAGAAAAGGGCCACCAGGAGAAGGGGTGCATCCTCGCAGAGTTCTGCTCCGTTCAGACTGCTCCTGGCAGCAGCAGTTGGCAGTGACTTTTCGTGCACAGGAAGGAATACTTGATTCCTGTGAATCAAGTATTGTTTTTAATGCTAAAAATCAAGCACTTGTTTAACTTTGAAGACATTTGCATTTTAAATATTCAGATATTTCAGAGATGTCTGATATTTCTGAGAAAAAGGATGCCCTTTCTTTTTCTTTGACAGTTCTGTCTGCACCTTTGGAGAATAAAGGCAAAATACCGTTCTAGCAGTACCTTCCCTGAATATTGAGGGGAAAGATACTGGGATTTCTTATGCTTGCTTTTTGTTTTCTTCAGGTACGCTTACTTGCAGAGGTACGTAGCAGAATCACTGCCTTGCAGAGGAGATGAATGGCAGCCATTGATTTGGTACAGAAACTCTTTATTGGCAAATGAAGATGAGGAGAGCTCTGTGCTTGGCCGTTCAGGAGAGGGGTCCCCGGTGGGCGCATCAAAGACACCTTTTAAAAGGAAATTATCTAATGGTATGAAAACTTCCCTGTTCTGGATCAGCTGTATTTGCTTTGTCCCAGCTAAAATGCACTTCATGCTTTGCATTAGCAGTACTGCAGTGTGTTGGATGTTGTGGACTTTCCAGTTTGAACTGTGGCTTTTGCCTTCAGCTTTGTTGTTGTTAAAAGCCTCTTCATCACTCAGTAGTGGTAAGGTTGGTCTGGAGACATCGAGTGAGCTGAACTCAGATATCTTGAATTCTACTCTGTACTGAGCTCTGGCATTTGTTTGCGTCACTGAGACTTGGTTTGTTGCTTTTAATTGTGAAGTTAAGGGCATTATTGCTTTAGGTCCTGTAGGCAATAGAGACAGGAGAGATATTTCCAGAAGTTGATTGAGATCTTCAATCAGATGATGTGGGCCAAATCATCTTCTGAAGTATTTCTGTTGAATTTCTAGGGAGCCTGTAGAATTATAGAATTATAGAATCACAGAACAGTTTGGGTTGGAGGGGACTTTAAAGATCATCTAGTGCCAACCCCCCTGTCATGGGCAGGGACACCTCCCACTAGACCAGGCTACCCAAGCCCCCATCCAGCCTGGCCTTGAACACCTCCAGGGACGAAAGGGCATCTACAACTTCCCTGGGCAGCCTGTGCCAGTGCCTCACCACCCTCATTGTGAAGAATTTCTTCCAAATGTCTAATCTAAATCTACCCCCTTCCAGTTTAAAGCCATTCCCCCTCGTCCTATTGCTACACACCTTCAAAAAAGCCCCTCTCCGTCCTTCCTGTAGGCCCCTTCAGGTATTGGAAGGCCACTGTAAGGTCTCTCTGGAGCCTTTATACTCTTTGCTTAAAGGCTTATAGTTAGGTGGGCTGGATCCAGGGTTTAGCAGCTCTCAGGGACATCCATTCCGTACTCACTGCATGGATATGGTGGGACTTAGTTAAATGTAGCAAAGCAATTATGGAAACAATTGCCAGTAAAAATGCTATGTGCTGTTTTGTATATGGAGGAAAGTGAATTTTTCTTATCCTTTAGTTTTCTTATCCTTTCTCAGAAATTTTCTTTTCAGTGACCTGCCTTCAGAAAGCTTGTTCCTTTGTGGCCCAAAGGCCCTCCTTTAATGAGGGCTATATAGACTCAGCAGTACTGATAGCCCTTATGGACCAGGGCCAAGATCATAAATCTAGATTGCAAAATTGACCAGTGGGCAAATTAAATGGATTTTCTTTTATGTGGCTTTTAGCTGGCTTCTTCAATAAATGAATGCTTTGCTCCAGGTCTCTCTTTGAGCTTGGCCCCATTGCTTCAGTACTGTGGGGAACAGGTTGGAAATGTCCATCTCGGGACCTCTGAGGGTGAGGCGGAAGAATGAGTCTGTTCACTGTCTGTTCACAGGGTCTTTGCCCGAAACCAGCCAGACTGAAGCAGCAAGCAAAGCTCCAGACCGGCAGCGTGCTTCCCAGCTCGCCTCTGCCACAGGGAAAAGCAGAAAGAGGCTAAAATCTCAAGAGCTGCACTTGCAGGAACGTTTGCCATTCCTCTGTCCAGGAGGGCTGCGGAGAAGATACTGGTGAGAGATTTACGTCTCACAAGCTCCTTCACTTGTCCTGGTATTGACGGTTGGGATCTCTCTATCCGCCTCTGCTCTTTTTTTTATAATACTTCCCTGGGCAAAGGGCACAGAGCGTATGTCCCTCCTCTCTGTCTTACGGGCTGTGTCCCAAGGACAGGCTGGGTTTTTTGTTTCCTCAGTCCCACATCTGCATTTGCTGCTTTAGCCTGCTTGTCCCCCAGTGTCACAGGGCTTCCCTGCCTTCTTGGACTAATACTGAGTGTGCAGAGAAAAAGACAAGGAAGGAGGAGGGTTCCCTGTCCCAGTTCTCTCTGGCTCTGATGAGAGGGCTGCGGTGTTGGTTACTCCTGGCTGTTTGCTGCAGCCAGAAGATGAGTATTTTCTGCATCTCTGGAAATGAAAGAGGATTCTTGTCTCTGCAGATCTGCTTTTAACTTGTGTGACTGGTGGCTTGCTTTGAGATGTGTGTGTGTGTGTGTGTGTGTGTGTGCGTGCTGCGCTTGTGTTTGAGCGAAACCCCACAGAACTTGGATGTAAGAGAGGTATTGCAGAAATGGGGACTCTGGAGTCTACTTTTGAGCTCTGTAAAGCAGTCAAAAGTGCTCACTTGGGATATTTTTATTTAATACAGTTTATTTATTGAAGCGTTAGGTGCCATTTCTCATCATGGTAGGTTAAAAGAGGAAACACAAATCCCAGAAAGGTGCATGCTGTTGTGGTTTAACCCCAGCCAGCAGCTGAGCACCACACAGTTGCTTGCTCACTCCCCTCCCCCCAGTGGGATGGGGGAGAGAATCAGAAGGGAAAAAGTGAGAAAACTTGTAGGTTGAGGTAAAGACAGTTTAACAGGTAAAGCAAAAGCCGCACGCGCAAGCAAAGCAAAACAAGGAATTCCTTCACTGCTTCCCACTGGCAGGCAGGTGTGCAGCCATCTCCAGGAAAGCAGGGCCCCATCACACATAGTGGGTACTTGGGAAGACAAACGCCATCGCTCTGAACATCGCTCTCTTCCTCCCCCAGCTTTCTATGCTGAGCATGACGCCATATGGTGTGGAATATCCCTGTGGTCAGTCGGGGTCAGCTGTCCCGGCTGTGTCCCCTCCCAGCTCCTTGTGCCCCCCCAGCCCCCTCGCTGGTGGGGTGGGCTGAGAAGCAGAAAAGGCCTTGACTCTGTGTAAGCCCTGCTCAGCGGTAACGAAAACATCCCTGTGTTATCATCAACACTGTTTTCAGCACAAATCCAAAACATAATTTTCTTCACAGTAGCTAATACGAAGCTAACTCTATCCCAGCCAAAACCAGCACGCGTACTATTCCAGGTTTTGGGACAGTTGTTGAATGGACCTGGTGAACACAAGTGAAATAAATAGAACAAAATTTATTAAACATGAAGGTGATTACAGATCCAGCCCCTGTTTAAATGAATGTTTTGTTTCTGAAGTCCTTTATTGGAAATTCCTCAGAGCATAATCTCTTTCATACCTGGGAAATACTGGGCCGGAAACTTTGGGCTACCTTACATGGAGATCTTGATGGCAGATCTTAATACGTGAACTACTCTGCCTTAAGCACTCTTGTGCAAAGTGCAACCTCTCTTATAAAGTTTCTCAAGACGTAGCTTTTTTTTTTTTCAGCAAAGATGAGATTAAGACAGAAGATGTCTCAGAGGAGGGTCGAGCAGAAGACACAATTGAAGACGTTGATGTTGATGTGGTTGGTGCAGACCAGGTAATTCCAGCTTGGGCTTTTCAGCTCCGAGGGCCGCTGTAGTTGAGGTGGGTGAATGTGAGTTCAGAATCTCACGAGTACCCATCTCGCAGCAGAAGGGCTGCTCTTTTGTGTCACCTTTTGGGGTGAAAAAAGGGGTTCTCCCCTCTTCCCTTTTCAGCTGCAGTCTCCTGCTTCAGCTTGATCTGCATTGTTGAGGCAATTCTTGCTGTAGCATCTAGATATCCCTAGGAACATGGAACAGCAGCGAGGATGCATTAAGAGGGGGATCCGGTGTCCTTTTTTCCCATACCGTGAAGCTCCTTGATTAAGAGCCATTTGCTGCAGTTGCTTCATGTTACTGACAGATTGCAGAGATGGCACTGCTGCACGGCCTGCAGGGAATGTCTGCTTCAGAGATGGTGTTTGCATTGTGCTCTTTGGATCGAAAGACTCAGAATGTGTCTGATCGCTGGTCAGCCCAGGGCTCCCGCTGGAGTGTCCCTTGTTTCTTGCCCTTTTCCAGTCAAGGCTGTTGGGGAGATTAAATTGTCCCCCAACCAGCTGGGGATTTGAAGGGAAGCATGCGAAGGTCGTGGGCTTGGCGTGGCAGCCAGCGCAGCCGGGGAGCTGTCTGGTGGGCCCCGCTTGCCATTGGGATCAGAGAACAGCATGGCAAGACGGCAGCTGTCTGCTGGGCTCTCAGCTCGGCCCTGGGCTGGGGCTTGCAGCAGGGAAGGACGCTTGGCCCGTTGGGCCAGGGGAGTGCAGGGACTGAGAGGGGCTGCTGTACACCGGGGCCTTGCAGCAGCGACCGTGCTGAAAGTGGGGGGGGGATGACAAGAGGCCGTGAGGTTTCCTGTGCTTCAGGCTATGATGTCCCTCCCATCCTCCGAGGGTTTGCTGTGTCAGCCGTTGCAAGGGGCTGAGCCGTTTCCCCAGGTTTTTCTCCTGTATTTATTTTCCATGCTCTCTGAACTTCTAATAGAATGTAAACCCAGTGTTTGGCAGGCAGCTTTTTTTGCAGTGTTTCAGGCAACCCCTTGATATCCAGTGACTCGGGTTATCTGGGATCTAACAATGGCCACATTCAAAGACTTTGATTTTTGACTTTTTTAAATGAGTTTTTCCTGTAAAGATGAGCAAATGTTTTCTTTCCATATTTGAGTGGTGGGGTGTTTGGTGTTTTTCGGTTTTGGTTTTTTTTAAAGATGATTAGAAGGAAAAAGGGCCTTACACCTTTTCTTCCTTTTGTATGCCTGTTAAAATGTAGGCTATTTGTTTGGACCACGTGCTCGGAGCATCTATTGAAGATAGATAATAAAAGAATTTAAATATGCGGACCAAGATGGAAGCCATACAGAAAATGCACTACTTATTGTCCAGTATGTGACCCTTGCCTGTAGTGTCTTTTCTGGGCTCCTTGTGGTATAGAAGTGCTGCTTTCCAAGAGCCAGCTATGGCCGAGCTGCTAAGTGGTTGGAGGCTACACTTTTATTCCAATTCCTTATGGGCTTTTATATGATGTTTTCGTGATGGTATGAGACTGTCTTAATCTTCTTTTCTTCTGGTATAGGACAGTTAAGAAGCAGAGGATAAATGGAAGTGGCAAACACGTTACCATTTTTTTCTGAAAATTGTTTAACTGAAAGTGGGGTTGTGCTGGCCTCAAGCAAGGCAGCAGGAGATAGGGGCCAAGCCAAACCTCTGCCTGTAGGCCTCCACCCAGAACCAGGCAGGTATGAGCACTGCGGCCCATTTCCCCACGTTGCTGTGGGTGGCGTTACTGATCTGGCTGCTGCACTTCCAAGGCTGTGGGCATCACGCGCATCGTTACTCGGCTGCATCCTGGTCCTTGACGCCTTCTTGGAACAATTCCCAGCCTAAGGTTTGGAATCGGGGTTTTGACACATCTTGAGTCACAGACTCTGTAAACTAGGGGAGACGAGCTTGCTCACATCAGCGCCGGGCAGTGCTCCGCTGCTTTACCATTTGAAATGTAACCGAGGTGGATACCTACTTGTCTCCTTGCACCCGACCTTGGGGAAAAAGTAGCCTGTCCCGGCCGTGAGTGCTGTGTCCCACTGAGTGACTTGGCAGTGCCCTTTCCTGCCTGTAAAATGGCAAACCCGGATCAAACTGTCTGAAAGTATTTCCAGATTCCAGTGCTTGCAGAGAGGGGGTGAGCGGTCTGCGTGTTCCCAGGAGACTCGCACCAAGGCTTCTAAGTAACAAAGAAAGAAAGAGTGGACCAGTTGACGAGTGTTTTCCTCTGGAAGGAAGCCTTCATCCACAGTGCTCATGTGGTGTTTACCTGGAAAAGGTAAAGCCTGAAAAGACAATGTATATAGACTGTAAAGATGGCCCTTCAAAAAGAAGGTTTTTTTTCCACTAAGAATTTGGAAATGTTCTTCACTCAAGAGTGTTTCAGAGGCAGGAGGCTGGGGAGAGCTGGCTGCTGTTGCTGACCCTTTGTCACTGCTCTATGGAATTGCACACTGCATTAATCCTATCATCAGCTTTTTTTTTTTTAATATTTTATATATATATTTTGGGTTGTACCTGTGTAAAATAAACTACATAACCATTGCTATTCATTAGTACTGAAAGTGCAATATTCCCACCCTATGTCTTGAGAAGGAGCAGCAGTGCTATGGGCCTTCTTAGACGGAGAAGTGAGCTCGCAGGAACGTGGAAGTGAGAGCCGGGACGGGCCCTCAGGGCCCCTGGAGGGGTGAGGGCAAAACCTTCGTGTTTCATTTTGTGCCCAGGCAAGGGAGAGGTAGCACTCCACCTGCTACACTGCCCCTTCTCCCTGGATCAACTTGTTCTTAGTGCCCCTGTGACTCCCCTGTTCTGGACTGTGACAGTGACGTTTCCCTCACCCACCTACCGCTGCGGAGCTAGGCTGCATGTGTAGCGGGGAGGCATAATACAGCTGGTCTTGGACTAAGAAAGCCCGCCTCAGACCACAGCTTTAATTCTTGTAGCAAAGGCCTGGGGCAGGTACAGTCATCTTTCTAGTTGGTGTATTGCAAAAAAAAAAGCCACTTCCATCGTAACACCAGAATTTGCTCTACTAGAGCTGTGCAAACCCTTCAGGAATAAAGGGACTTGGTTCTCAGAAGTATAATAGGGAGCAGGATCTAACATGCATTCCACCAGGCACGAAGGGGCAGGGACAGCTGCAGGTGCTGCAGGATGCCTGCCCTGCACTACCCCTCTGGTTTGGCCCACCTGGAAACATCACCATGTGAGGAGAAAGCCCCAGGGTTGTACCTGCCCACTTGCAAACCCCCTTTTTTAGGGGGGTGGTATGTATGCGTTCCAGCTGGAACAGCAGGAGAAGTTCAGATCTTCTAGAAAGGCATTTGGTCATCCATTCCCATTGTTTAAGACAAATCCTCTGTGTATCTTCACTGTTTAAAAAACCCCAAACCCTGGGCAAGTAGTGGATGGTATCTGACCAACACTGGAGCAACTTGACATTGATGAAACTGGACTAATCAATCAGCCCCGATTTTATTTTTATGACTCATTTGAATGGTAACAAGGGACCTGAGTTTTCCTTGGTAAGGCTCACAAACAGCTGTTGCATACCAGAGCCAGGTTAGTAAGTCATGCCCTCTCCTGTAGGGAGGAGGTGAGGGGAGCAGGTTCCTCTGTGCCAATTCCCGCTGCTCAGCAGCTCAGGCTGTTGGATGAGGAAAAACCTCCTGGGGGGGTGATGGCTTTGGATATGCAGCTTGGTGTAATTATCCAACCAGTCTCCATCCGTGTGTAACCCATCCTATCTTAAATGGTTCTTTAATAGGTGGATGCAGTACAGGACATAGTAATTAGAACTGTTAAGTTACATGTATGAAAATCTTTATTTGAAAATACAAACATGATTTTTTAAACATTTTAACAGATCTACACTGCAACCAAAAAATAACTTACATCTTTTTGTACATTTTTTTTTTTTCCCCAACAAAATCTGTTTAACAGTAAGAGTGAGGCAACAATTTCAAGCTGCTGTGACACTGATGAATATCCATGGAATGTGTCAGTAGCAAACAACTGAAGGGGGGAGACAGACAAAAAGCACTGAATGCCCACAACAAATTAGTGCACGTCACTGATCAAGTAACATTTATACAAAGGATTTTAAAAAAATTGGTTCCTTCTACATGAATTAACACACTCATTTTGGATCAATTATGAACACTAAACCAGACTTCATTACTAAATAATCTTTTTATAATGAACATCAATGAAAAGACTGAAGTTTAAAAGGGCAAGCAAAATTAAAGTTGGGGCAAACAAGGACTACACAGAGAAGCAATTTCTCTCAGGCGTCGCCTTTCTCGTGCACTAATACACTCAGCTTGTCAACTGCAACGCTACTTGTGAGAGCTGAATTGTGCACTCACAGTCGTCTCTTCCATGCCAGGGTGTAAGAGCCCCCGGGCTGCCGACGAGCAGGTGAGGGCGGCAGGCCAGGTGTGCATTGTCTCCTTGCCTCCCGCGGCAGGATGGGGATCCCACTTCACACGTGGGCTGGAGAGGGTCAGTGCACCACACATCAACGTCGGGAAGATTACACAGTTCTCTTAAAAACAGCAGATTACTTTTCTCTAAAGTCAAATATTGTTACTCTTCCAAAAAGGAATTATGCAACATCTGTAAATAAATATTTTAATCTATTTTACAAACTATAAGCTATTGAATAAATACAAAACGTTTCATCATTCCATACAAACTCGCTTCTTTTATTTAAAAGGTAGTGTAGTGATTAAATATTTTTAGCACAAAACTAAGCTGACTTCCTGGTAACAAAACCCACTGAAACGTATAGGTATGTAGCAGACCTGCTGCAGACTGTCCCTTCTCCTCTACAAGTGTTGACCGTAAGTACCCACTACTCAAAGTCCTCTTCATAGTCGTATTCATCCAGGTCCACATCAGCCAGATGGGAAGGCATTTCAAAAAATGGCCTTTTTTCCATCTGATACTTCAGGACGTTGGCTTTCTGATGGTCTACAGGACTCAGTTCTGCTTCGTACCTAGGAGCAGGCAAAAAAAGAAAATGGAAGAGTCTAGCTGTGTCAGGAAGCGCCTAAACGTTAGAACACTAACAAGGCACCTGCAGGAAGAACATAATTTCCAATATTTTATATTTACAGTAAAGGAACATGTAACCAGGAGCAGCACTAGACTTAAACTTCAGCCTGCTTACTCTCCCACCACGTGCAGAACTTGGTGAAATACGCAGCTTTACCGAGAGGACTCAAAGCACATACTGCTGTAGCGGGCTGCTCCTACATTAGAAATGGTCCAATGCAAGACATAAGCACTTGACACAAACCCATCAAGTTCTTTTCAAGAAAGCTGAAATGAGGCTCAATTAGGAAGAACAAACTACACCTGCAGGAGATACAAAAGCGAGAGAATACCGAATTGAAAGTCTAAAGCGTGTACACGGCAGTGATAGCAACCATGTATTTAAAGCAGATGCTAGAAAGCAAAAGCCAATTGCTTGACCAGAAGTTACTGATAACCCCCTGAAAATGAACGGATGGATATGAAATGTAATGTTTAACTCACTCAAGTCAGTGAAGGCTGATATTTAAAATAAAGATCAGCTTCAGCACCGTTTAGGTGGGATCAATCTATAATTGACAGCTGTTTAAAAAAGTCACACATAAATCTCTGTGGAGGTTTATGATATCAGATGCAAGAACTGGCCGCTTCCCGGGGTTGGCTGACTCAGGTTCCTGAGCATCTTCCCAAGTGCTACCGAATCTCATCGCAGCACGTGGTTATTTCCATCTACTTAACAAGACAAAGCAAGGAACGAGCTTCAGGTACTGCGGTATCTCGTCTTCAAACGCGACTTTATCGTGGCATTACGTGGTGATTAGAAGTATGCTTTCAGAGAAAGGCATAGGGCAAGGGAGAGTTAAATACTAAGAACCCACTATAAGCATCAAAACAGTTGCATTAATAGCAAAGGTGGGAGGAAGAACAGCATTTTCCATTGGGAACGCAATTCTGTTGAAACACTTCATAGATAAACTATTAAACATACTAAGCCACCTTCCCCACCATTTTCAGTAAAAGAAATCAAAGCATCTTCATTTTGGTAGATAACATCAGGTAAAGATTAAGCAGTGAGTAAAAATAGTTCCAATTTTTTTTTTTAATTGTTGTTGTTGCCTTTGTTGGTATTTCATCCTTCCCAGGGGTATTAAAGCCTCAATTATGCGAGGATCCATCAGTGCTCTGGCAGTGAACAGAATACCTTGGGCTTCTCCCACAAGTTCACCACTGATGTGAGCAAGAAAAGTCATCTTAAGAATTATTTTACTGAGTTACATATTTGAAAACAAGGCTTTGGAAGAAAGATCCATATTCTACCATAACAACAGTTTTAGCTCACACACCTGTTCATTTATATTGTCTTCTACACCATTAATTCCATCTTTTTGAGAAGGATTTTTTTCTTTTTTAAACAGAAGCAGCTTGAATCCAAATCCTTTTGGATTTGTTGATTGCACAGTGATGCAGAAAGGCGACAGCAGCTTTTCCAGACATTAAAATGGCAGCATGAGGATATCTCAGATACTATTTGTAGGTTCCACCCATCCTATACTCAGAAGATTGTTACTCAAACACTGGTGGACCAAATGAAAATCCCACTTTTTTCCAAAGCTTTGATGGCCTCATGGAACATCCCTTTTACTCCTTTCCAGGATATTTAAGTGAAGGTAATTTAGAAACTCTGTCCCAGTTTTACACATCTGGGCACTGAACTCAATTGACTGACTTCTCTCAGTATTAGAAAGTCTATTGCTACTTCCCAGCATAGAGCCTTTTATAAAAATATAACCATACAGCTACACCACCTCTAAAAACTCCTTCTTCCCA
The DNA here is from genome assembly GCA_000699545.1 of Podiceps cristatus. Taxonomy (NCBI): domain Eukaryota; kingdom Metazoa; phylum Chordata; class Aves; order Podicipediformes; family Podicipedidae; genus Podiceps; species Podiceps cristatus. Next base: position 14,477 of record KL287598.1, on the reverse strand, counting down.
CCCCCCTCCTTGCATTCTAAAGCTCATGTAATTGTAAAGAAAATAGTCTATTCCTAGATTTCTGTATACCACTCCCAAGTTTCAGATCAACTGTTACAACAGGAATGTTAGGAAAATATCCACCACAGAGGTAATCAAATAAATTTTTTTTAATTCCTGCTAGTTTTTCAAACAGCCACTTCAGTTCGGACAGGCATTACAACCCTTTAAGTACAGAAAGTGATTTTAAAGAAGTTTTTGTACAACACAGTAACTTAAAATGCTTGTAATGGTTTTGTTAATGTTTTCGTTCATTAAACTCTCCTGTGAAAATTTTAGTAGTCTTTGTGTTTCTCTCAGCTTCAGCAACAGAAACTAAGCTTCC
>KL287598.1:0-14094 GCA_000699545.1 Podiceps cristatus | reverse complement strand
GGGAAAAGAATATTCAGACAGTCCTACTTCAGTATTAAGTTTTGAAGACACTTTTAGAAAGCCTTCAAACTGTAAGACAATGCCTCCCCCTGAGCCAGATCAGAATACTTTTCTTCTCTCTAGATTTTCATCTATTTGCCCATAACTTTGATTCAGTTGCTTATTTGATATACAATTTGGAAGGTATCCTAACTTTACACTTTATTAAAAAAAAAAAAAACACAAAAGGAATGTCAATCCAACAGTTCAAATACACCAGGCTTCACAAGCTTCTGATAGAAGGGTAAGCAGAAATCAGTAAGATCAAGCCTAATACTTGCTTCTATTTAGTCAATCCAGACACATCTCACGTACGGTTGTGTATATGGCACTTGAAAGACTTCAGCAAATGACAAAAATGGTAGTGAATGGAGACAATGAGCATTACAACCTATGCTCCAAGGAAAGCAAGCAGCAAAATTTCAGGAATACTCAGACAAAAGCTTTTATCCATCTGTGTGGAGGGCCAACAGTTAAGCTATGGCGTATGCATCAAACCCAACTAGGGATACAGAAAGTAATTAAATAAAACCCATTATTTTGGGGGGTTGTGCTTCCATAGGATGCAATTTTTTTTTTTTAATTGCCATTTTTTTTTTTCTACAAGATCTGTGACAAATCTGCTAACAGCAGCAGCAGAGGCAGCCTAAAACCAAAGAGTTGCCAGGCTCAAAAGAAATGAGAAACTGGATGTTTTAGCATCACACATGTCCTCTCCATATCCCAGCGTACTCCACTACATTATTATTACAATAGCACACTGTTTTTCCTTAAGGAGTGTATTTATACAGTGAAGGTGTATTTTTTCAAGTTTTAGGGTAATCGGGATTCTACTTTACATACTGTAAGTTCCACAATATTCTCTGTATTACTTAAGTTGTCATCGCATGGACATATAAAGAAGACTGCACCTATCCAGTTTAACTTGAGAAACATTTTGTATTTTAGTTTCTGTTTTGTCCACTCTCTGTATAAAGCCATAGAACCTAAACGTTCTTAGAACTTTACAAAATTACACTTGTCTACAATAGCCCAGCAATTTCAAACCCTTAATCTGGCTTCCTGACATGCAAGTCCCTTACTACTAGTGTCAAGAGGGTATTTTGCCTGCCATGCGTTTCAGTTCCCAGTGACACTGCGCACAGTCTCAGGGCAGAATGCCAGAGGAACAGCTGAAACCCTTCCGTGGCCATGTAGCTGTTACAGACCATACCCTATACTTCTGAACCCTGAGCATCTCTTAATGGCCAGAAGAACTAGTTTCTCAGGGTATTCCACAGCAAAGCTACAAAAGGCTTTAAGAGCTGCAGACAGAGTAGGATCTTAATGGAATCCAGGAAATAGGCATTTAACTATCAACCCTCAAGTGAGCTTGAGATAAATTTAGTCAAGAACTATCTGAATTTCACAACTACACATCTGAAAAATGGGCAAAATGGGCTTAGCACTTGGATTCTAGAAAGTCACAGCAGAATTTTAGAACAGGAAGGTGAAAAACACAACTACTGTGAGAGAAGTAAACAAACAGGCCAGCAGAAGAGAGAGAAAATAAGGCTAAACCAACGAAGGTGTAAAACATTTGGGGAAGTGGTTCTCGTTAAGATTTAAGATGCTGGATTTAACAGTACCTCAAGCATCCTAAACACTATTTTTTTCTGTCTCAAGCCTGGGCTCTTGGGTTGACCTGCAGATGCACTGATTTACCACGCTGTATTATGGGGCCGCTCTGGCACCGAGGTGATGACAGGCACTGTAGGGGCCGGTCTGGTCCTGTCAGGAGCAGCCCAAGTCCACCAGTAACTTTTAAAATTTTTGACCCCTGATAGTTTAAACATGTTAATTTTATACAGGTATTCTAAAACAGAGGGCAAAAAACATGAATCCTTCACCTGTTTATAAGAATCCCACTAGTTTTGTCAGCTGAATTACAAACATTTTGCAGCCAGTAAGACCGTAGAAAAACTGTTCTTTCCTCTGATCCATCAAATATAAGCTATTATACTTGGCATTAGAGTGACTCAAACAACTGTCAAAAGCGTACACACCTATTCTATACCTTCTTCAAACTTAGCCGATGACCTTAAGAGATTAAATTAGATAAAAAACATTGAAGGTTTAATATTGCCTAACTCACAGCACAACAAAGCTCCAGTTATTTTTTGGCTTGCTAATTCTGTAATATCAATCACTTCTAGCGAGGATTCCATGAAGAGTTAAGAGTGTGACCCCCCCGTAATGCTGAAGAGGCTGGGTGGTGATAACAATTCTCCCCCTCCCCACTCTCTTCCCTCATAGGCTTCCTTTAATGAAGTTTCTTGAAATCAATGTGTTAAGAGGATTTTACTTCCACTCTCTTAAATATCAAGCTAGTCATTCTCTAAACACTTGGCAAGAATCAGAGATATTTTAAAATGGAATATTGGTGCCTGAAGTGAAGGAAAACATGTTTTGTCTAGATGGGTCCATCAATTTAAGGCCTAAAACAAGTTAAATTTGTACTTGTTTTCCTAATCTTTTTAAATAAAAAAACCCGATGGATAGCAAATTCAGGACTTTGGATTCCAAGAGGTTCTGGGAGCTACATAGCAAAAGCAAAGGAGCAATTTTCAAACAGCAAGATTTGTTATCTTGTTTACTCTTAGAAGACTGTGAGAAAATTCTTCCAAGCTGATATAATTGCATTCAGAAGTAAGATTCCCCCCCTCCCCCCCAAGTTCTTAATGAAGCTCTTCATTCAACAAGCTACAAAAGTTAATGTTGTATTTTGTTTAGAGTTGAAGATTTCTAAAATCTTTTTTCCTCCCAAAATTTGTAGTAGGACCTTTTCTTTGAGAAAACCAACGTGATCACAAACTGTTACAGAGTATTTAACTCAAGGTACAAGAAAGGCTGTTCCTCCCTCACTGAGCACACGGCTAAACATGACAAACAGCGGTGTCCTACAAAAACAGCACCAAGGATGACAGTGAGGCTCTATGCTAGTAGAGAGGATTTGTACCAACCCTCCTGCTCCAGTCTTACCCATCATTCCACTGGTCACTTGCTGCCTCTTCTGCTACCAAGATATCGTACTCTTCAGCGGCGTACTTCTCCCAGTCAGAGATCTCTTGGCCTTCACCTTCACTGTCCTAAACAATTGCATTGCAAGTTACACAAATTATTAATTGTTGTATTAATTGTTAAGCAAATAGCTAAAAAGACTTTTAAAGCTTCATACTCACCCGCAACATAGAAAACTGATCCTTCTGTTCATGGTCAAGGTATTTTTCAATGTTGAAAAAAGTATCAAAAAACACATTTGTCAACTTGCATCGCTTTAAATCATGCAGAGTAATTTTTCCTGTAAAGAAGATTACGAGAGAAGATATTTAGAGCTGAAATTAGCCTTCTGCCAAAGAGGAGGAATGTTATTCAAACCTTAAGTCATCATGATGCTCAAGAACACTTGTCACTCGTGTCAATGCAACAGCAGCGAAGTGAATAGATGAAATTCACACATGTAACCTTCAAAGTGGACAAGAAAAGTTTTTCAGATTTGCTACTTGCTATAGCTGTTATCCTACTGTCCTTCAATATGCTGGAGTGAGATGCAGTTTACCTTGCTTAGCTATTAAGAAACATTTAAGATAATTGTCTAAGCTTCCTCAAGAGAGGAGTCCCCAGTGAGCTAGCCATTCCTCCCCAAGAAGTGCTTGGGCAGCAGGTAGGAATCTCCTCTGGCAGTGGCCCTTTCTCTCCCCTGACTTGAAAAGAAGAATGTAATGGCAGAGATGACAGTGCACGACTATGCTTCATACAGACGGATTTTTCATAGAGCCTAGTTTGCCACACTTGTCCAGCCTGATTGATATTTACTGCTTGAGAGGAAAGCTAAATTCTCAGAGGTGTTTTGTTTGCTTGTCTTTTTTTAAAGCGATACTTTAAAGACTCAAATCAATGGATCTGTTAAGTGTCAGAAGTATTTGTCAAGTTGCTCAGACATGATACCTTATTTCAAAGCTGAATATTAAGCTTCTGGAGAAAGACTGAAAAATACCAGGTATACAGGGAAAGACAGTTGGCTATCCTTACAACTCCCCTTTATTGATTGACCTGAAATATGGCTTCTCTTGTCAATCAAAGAGGGGCTAATTGCAGATGTTTTGGAAGAGTTCAATAAGAACTCGACTTAGTATTTCCTTAGTGTATTCTGCCTGGCTTATAGCTGATGCTCCAGAACGTCACAAATCCCTCATGGCACCTGTGTCGTATCTGTCAGACCCACACAGATGTCTGATGTATTGGGCCATCTCAAGTGGCAGCAAGTCTCCACAACCAAGTAACTGATTGGAGTCCTAGTTATATAAGCTCCCAATTTAAGTTAGACACCTATATTTGGTTCATTGATTTGCACTCCAGTTTCCACTTACTGCAAGAGGACACAACCACTCATGTAAGATGCCTACCATTGTCTCTCAAAGACCAACAAAAAAGAACAAAATTCAGACAATTAATTCAGGTCTCTACAAATTAAAGAACTTGCTTTTTGGCACACAGAGTGTCCTGCAGCAAACTGTATCACAGTTTAGCCGTAACTGTATGAAAGTACCTTCTTTTATTTCAAGTCTACCAAGTAAAGTGTCTTTTTATACTGGTATTTTTTGTATTAGGAAAACAAGATTTTTTTTTTTTTTTCCTTAATCCACCTTTTAAACATCACTCAGTTTTTATAAAAACAATATCAACCCTTCACAATTGGCTTTCCTTTTTGTTGCTCTAAACTCTCAGCTTGGTCGTGTTTCACAGCCTCCTTTTTATCTTCATGATATAGAAGAGATACATCAATCTTGTTTCATTTGAAATGCACAACAGAAACATTAGTGAAAAGGACTGCCTTTCAGAAGCATAATGTACAAGACTGGAAGGGGACCCCTGAGTGTGGGAGGATATTGTAGGCAACCATGTAACATAAATGTGTTCCTCAGAGCTTGCTTCACTTCATCTTAAATGCTCCCCACCCTCTATGCATTATACAATGCTGGTCTAAGACTTCATTCCACCAATATCTAGGATTCGGCTTCCTTGTTCATTTATGATTATCTGCCTTTAGAAATGTGTTTTCACCTAGAAAATCCATTTTACCTTGGTTTAAACAAGAATACGAAGCTTTAAGTTCTAGGTTTGAGCTATTTCAATTCCTTTAGCATGCAAAAAAAAAAATCTCAATAAAAAGCAACTGCCTTTTTAAAATAAAGTTTTTGTAATTTCAATATTTTGAATGCTAGAAAGTGGGCAATAAGCAAGACTATTAGTAATTGAATCTCTAACCATAATTGTAGAGACAGTAAATAGAACCACCCTCTTACACACTCAACTAAAGTGACACTTGACATTCAAGTAGGAGAAACTCAGTGCTTCATCTGAAAGTGCCTAAATGTGAAACACTAGCACAACATTACATTTGCTAAACAAAAGTGTTAAATAAGATGGTCAATTTTACCAAAAAAAAAATAGCAGACATTAGTATATGCAACAGAGGTTGCTACTCCTATCAAATACTTCAAGAGCAAATAGACAAGTTCTAAATTTATTGCAAAGCAGAGTCTGTACAATAATAGCAAGCAGACTGTATTCCAAGTGCTTTTACACACTGAAATTCACATTTAAAAGTATAGCCATAATAAGGGATATTAGTGCTAACTGTAGTCATGTGTGAGGCATTAAATTTAGATACAGGTCAACCTCAGTTATATTGAGTTCAGCAAATCCTGGAAGAAAAATCCATCATGGCTACAACAGTTTTATCAACTTGAGACAAATACCAGAAACAGCACAGAAGCAGAGGCCATGAACATGCAAGATATTCTCTTCAACACTACAGTAATATGTTTACCAAGGCATGCAAAAATATTTTTAGTATTGAGCAGCACAGAAGGGTAAACATGAAGTGAGCATCATCCTCACTTCATAAGTTTTATTCAGGTGTAAAATGTAAACCAAAGTTTCATCAGCTAAAGATCATATACACCAAATGCAGGAGAGTAGAATGCAGGTTTATCAAGGTTCAAAAGAATGTTGAAAACAGCCAAAGACTAAGAATGCTTTAGTATTCAGTTAGTTTTAAGCCCCTTGACATGAATTTCCTAAAGGTAGCTTAGGCTTCTAACCTAAAATAAGTCATTACTGATCTACCAACTCTATTTAGAAACTGTTCCCTCTGAAGAAATCCCAATTAAATGAGTACTGGCCTAGGTAAGAGGCAAGTGAACAGAACAGTCAAGAGCTTCTCTTGAGAGCATAACATCAGCTCGATAGGGACAAGATGTCATTTAGGACTAAACATGGCTACGATCCCAAAATAAAAGCCTACAAGGAATTTTAAAGTGGCATATTAGATTTTAGTATGAAAATAAATGCCTGTCTACCTTCGGAAGACCATTTGATTAATAAGCTCTCACAGACTTTAGAAAAAAAGACAACCCAAAGGCATATGCTTTGTATGACAAACTGAGTCCTCTTAAGGGTGCATTAACTCCTAATCCAGAGAAACAGAATTTACAGTTGGAAAGGATTTTATTACCTTCATATTGTGGTTTCACAAGGTCCAGCATCTGGCACAAACAGTCTTCAAATGGCAAAGGTTCTATGGCCATGTTATCTAATTTTTGGCACTGTTCTTCATAAAAATACTCCAATTCATACATAGACAAAGCACCATCCCCATCAAGATCCATGCAGCGAAACCAGTATTCAATGCTGAAATTCAGTAATTAATAGCAAAGAACTGTTTACACAAACTTATTACAGAATTTCAAGAACTAATGTTGCCTGTTTTAAAGGCTATGCTACTTACAGATGCAAAACTAGACTTAAGACTACATTCTATAATACCATAGGAAGTCATTAAACACCACCTATTGTGGTAAGAGTTTCTGGCGTTTGCCATGCCGTACATTATTGCATTTGAATACACACTTGTTAATTGAGTGGGTGAAGGAGGACTAAAACACATGGTTTTACATAAAAACTCAATGAGAAATTGAACTGTGCATCAAAACCTAAATTCTTTTTTTTCTTATTGAACAAGCCAGTGACAGGTCAGGCAATAGGTTTTTTATCATTATCCTACAGCCAATGCCAGCTGTAGAGTTTCCCAAAGTCACTGGCATCATGAAACAACTGCAGTTTTCGTTATCTATGACCCTGTCTGTAAGTAGACACACAGAGCAATATGGACCAATAGTGTTCAGTTAGTCTCTTAACAGTCATTAGAATAGACTCCCACAGCAGCAGCAACAGGAGACACCGATAGATAAAAATGATGTGGTGAACTGGACCAGTTTTCTACTCATGTTTTTGCAGTTTAGTTTCTTCCATCAGAGTACCAGCTGAGCATCAGTGGTCCCCAGTTAAGGACTGGAAAACCAATAAAGTCAGTCTTTATTTCTGTTAAAATGTAAATTCACTCTTACCTAGTTGGTGTCTTCTTGTCCTCTTCAGATATCAAAAACCAGACAAAATCAGCGTAGCTAATTTTCCCATCTTTTTGTGCTTTTCTACCTCTTGAAGGCCAATGAGGAAAAAAATAGAAAATTTGTTTTAAACCACCTAGCTTCTACTAACCAAAATTAAGGATTATTTTCCTTTGTGCTACTAACTCTTTCTTTACCCCTAAACGATGCAGTGTTCGTACGGTGACTTGTCACAGACTGCTTTGGTCATTTGGGATGAGGAGCTTGTGTGCTCTGTTCTGTTTCTAGTGCAATGGGTACAGAGGGAGGGAGCACGCTGTCCAGAAGGACTTACAGCTTTTCTTCTGGGGCAGCAACACCACAGCACAGTTGTTAACAGAAGAGATATCTCAATTCATTTTAAAAAATACATTATATACAAATACACATGCTTTGTATAATGTCTATTCAGGTAGAAGTGATGAGAACTTAAAGCTGTACAGAACTCCACTAGCTAAGAGTGCTGGAATAGAGATAGGAAGATAAAAATGAAATAAAAACATTCAGAAAGTAAGTGCTCATGGCAAGAACATAACTGGCTGTTTCTTTTTCATTCCACAGAATACAGCATCCAAATACATTTTAAAGACACGTGGTCAACCTGTCTAGTAAAAAGTCAGGCAGGCAGTTCCTACACATATTACATTTCATTCCTAAAATCCATTTTTTGCTGTTTTATTCTCAAGATGTCTAGAAAAATATGGTACATGTTTTGCCTTGCCCAAAAAACTCGCATAAAGGAGTAAGCTCTACAAATACGCCTGCCAAATGTCATTACACTCATTTCAGCTTTTGTTACTTCTGTTTATCAGCTGCTTTCTAGCTGCAAATGTTGCGCTAGCAGAGTGTTTCAAAAATGAGTAAAATGCCATAACTACACAGGAGGAAGTCACTCCAAGCGGGAAAAGATGAAGAATGATTGTCAAAAATGTGAATTAACTCAACTGGAGGCATTTTTGTAAATTTGTTGATGCAATAAGCATTGATTTTACAAGTAACACTGAAAAGTCCAATTCCCTTTGAAAATTTTACAGGTTTGAGGGATGGAAAAACAATTATACCAAAATTTTTTCCCTTCCTCATTCCCATCCCTGCCAAGCCATACAATATCCAATGGCAAGTGTTCATATGGGTAAAGAAAGGAGAGTAAAGAACTTTGAGCCAACGATTCCAAGAGCACTCTAGTACTACTAGAGTTTAAACTACATTACTAAATCTTGAAATTCTCTGCTCCATTTCAAGGGGAGGGCATTTTTTTCTGGGAATAGCACACAATTTAACAAGCAAATATTAAATTGGATTTTGAGCAGCATACAAAATAAGTACCTTGTTACTGCTCCTGAGAAGATCCGTTCTATCATCCTATTTGAAATTGCTGTGAAAAAAAGGTTTAAAATAGTGTCAATTATATACAGGTTATTTTTGCTTTATATTCTCTAGTTGAAGAGTTTACTGGAACCCTCTTACATATACACATCTGTGAGAAAGATCAAGTGTAGTGCTCATTAATCCTTTTGAGTCCTCTTGGAGAGGATCGCTTAACACAGTCTCCAAAGCAAAGCTAGAACCAACCAGCTTTGAATTCAGACTTGATACAGAAATAGTTGTGTAATAAAAGTAATAAAGTTGTCTGATTAATAAGTATTTACCAGTTCTTTGACAAAGAAATCATGTTTTCAAGTGCCATTACATTTTATATGACCTTGGCAAAGAGCCAAACTAGAATTGGCATGTTCATACATAATGAGCATACCTAACTGATTCTGACATGGGTATATTTCTGACATGGTTCTTGATCCATGCTTCTATTTTGAGACCATTTCAGGGATTTTAGAGACATGTCGTAACTGAGCACTACCTCTGGAAAGGATATTCAATTTATCCTGAAGAATTTGTGGATAGTACTCAAAGCAGCACATGATACTATTCTCACAGAAGAATTACTTCTCATCATTCTAGCTCTGAATTATTTTTTTCAGCACTGCAGAAATACTGATAATTAAAGCAGGTGGTTAACCATTCAAACAGTTAATCTGTTTTATGCACTTTTGGTGATGCTATCACTATATTACTCCAGTAAGGACACTAGTCTCTTATTCATATTTATCCCCAGAGCTGTAGGATTGCCAATTTGTTTCAGACATAATGCTGCTGCTGCTTATCTACTTTTGAAATACTGAAGTTATTCAACCTTCTCAACATCTGCTACATACTGTAATATTTTCTTAATACATATAAGTGTGATCTAGACTAATTTTAGACCAGTGACAATACAAAAGGAATGGATTGATGAAATCAGATTACCCAATTTGGACATGCAAAAAAATAGAAGTTTAAGACTAAAATGAGGTTATCATATCCATTTTGTGCTCTTCAGCTTAGTTCTCATCAAGCAGCAGCTGTTAAGCTTTAACCAATAAACCATAGTTTAAAGGATGCATTGTATCGAATTTGCTTCCTTACTATGGAGTGCTACCTCAGCAAAGCAACCACGCAAATGAAAGCAGCTTTACTTCCTCAGTGTCCTAGAGTGCACTCAGACTTCAGTAGGCAAGTTTCCAGAAGCAAGCAATCAGAATTACGTCTACTCTTTTTAATGTGGGATAATATTCCATAATCACTTTGTGCTTAAATAAGCTTTCCAGTCCTGAAGGGAATACTTTTGAAGATGGTAATGGACACAAAGCATCCAAAAACCCCCAATGGTTCCATACAAGCTAGAAGAACATTTAAAACAGGTACAAGTGTTCAAGACTACAGAATCACAGTCATTGTATATTGTGAATGCAGAAAATGCAAAGCTGCTTACATAATGTTAAACCAAAAGCTACTTCAACCCAGTTAACAAAACTTTAAAATAAGCAAAGTACCTCAATGTAAGTTTGCCTTTTTCTGTTCCTTCCATACCTTGCCATAAGAGCCATGCTACTTCAATAATATCAATAAAAATGGATTGTTTCCAAGATAGCAACCCAAAATCACCAAATGCAGCCTAAATTATTTTTTTCCTCTACTTCTTTGACAAGATCAGAATTCAAATTCAGAATTTTACTCACATTTGGTAGATACAAAGCAGCATCACAGGTGACTTGTCCTGCTTTATTTCACTAAGTCAGCAGGATCAGCTATACCAATAGACTCATGAACACTGACCTTGGCAGTTAACCACTTCCTCAGTTGAAAGTTTAAAGGTCATTTAATACATGTAAACAAAGGTGCTTCATTTGTCATACCATGATCATTATGTCGAGCTAAATCCTTCCGATCAATATAGAGGTCATGGTCTGTATCCAGCTCCCAAAATTTGCAATAGATAACATAAAAATGTTCATATGAGAAGTACTCTGTCAGTTGGTTAATATCAGCTTCCTCTTCCAATAATGCCACATTCTATTAACAGAATGATAAACAGAATACATTAAAGAACTTGTAAGACATTTGTTGAATGAACTGAGTTCTCATAACCAAATGAATATTTAATGCTATTTCAGTGGAACAATTTTTATCTTCAGAGACAGTGCACACCATGCTGCATGACAGTAAAGACTGAACACATAAGGCAGAAAACTAATGTGTCCACAGAAAAATGGAGAGATCAGACAGACTTCTGCTAAAAACATATGCATATATGCAGCTCTAGATAAGAGATGACATTTAAATAAGTTCTAGTCTATGAGAATTAATGCAATAGAGCCTTCACTAGTTTTTGGAAAAGGAAGAAATGTTAGTTATGGTACTCCTTTAAGCATTTAGTTAATGCAGTTTTTAAACTTGTAGAAACATTCATCTTGCAAAATTCTAGCTATTAAATACCTGCAAAAAGTTGCTTTTCCTGAGCTCGTTACAAGTTATTTTCCCAGACCAGGACCTGTTTACTGTATAAAATATTCTCTGTATAACCTGAAAGAAATAGAAAATAGAAAAGTAATCTTAGGTGTGCTAAATAAATACCCTCCCAAACATTTTTCAAAGATAAGTCTTAGCTTAGCTGCATCACGGAACTCAATCTTTCCCCTATTTCTATTCTTCTCGTTACTTAGCAGGTTGGTGCTTCTCTTATATGTCCTATTACCAAACCATTTCTAAATCTGTATCTAAACACATCTTGATAAGTCTTATTTTAATGATGCAGTACCCATACCTCACACAGTAGAGTTGCAGAATACTTTTATGCTATCCAAAATATGTCTATTGGCAATTTCACTACCTCCCAGTCTTCCAAATCTACAGGATATCATCTAATAAACCTATTCATATATCTCGTTACTTCAGGTTTAAAGACCTCTATTTACTGTAAGAATATTTTACTTCATAAATGAAGTTACCAAAATAGAATTGGGACTGTTTAAGGACCAGAGTACAGGGGGATGTTGCTACTTCTGAAGTCCACAAATACAACAAACTATCATTTGACAGAAATGCAGATGCAGAGAGAATACATTTTTACCCATTTAATTTTATTCTATTTAAATTTACTTGGAAAAAACCTGTTAATAGTATTAAGAGTAGTACATAAATGTTTTCTAACTGAAGAATCAAAAGAATCTATGCAAGAAAAGACAAATAGTTCTTGCGCCATCACTGATATTGGAACCAGAAACAAATCCATTCAGTTGAGTGTCCGACACTTTTGTTTAAATCAGTACATTATTTTGGCAAACTCATGAATTCAGCATAATTTGCTTAGTTTTAGTTTATAAACATAAGACTTTAAAATATGTATTTTCTGTTTAACTGAATTCAGCATTCACCTCAAATAGTTTGACTTAAGACAACCAGATACACACTTCAACTAAGTCATTCACCATTAACAAAAGGAGACAAAAAATCTAAACACATTATGAACTATAACTGCTTAATTAGAGACTGATTATACCTGCTAATGAGTAAGACAGTATTTTGTGCGTAGCATTTAACTTACAACATAGTCGCTACTAGCTAAATAAACCCAATCTCTATTATTTATTTCAGGGAAAAGGGTTCCTAAAGTCTTTGGTTGGGTAGAGGTTTTAAATTTTTATCACTTCAGATTTTAATTGCAGTAAATCAACAGTTTGAACAAACCAATCATTTCTAAATTACAAATAGAAGAGTAATTTATTCATAAAGTTTTAAAATAAAGCTTAAACTGTAGCATGCAGTAAGTTCTACAGCTCTTTCTTTGAACAAGAAGAGCTGGTTCAATGAACGCAGAAAGGAGAATAGACTAGCCTACTTCTGAAACTTAATTAGCTGAATTCTAATTGTAAGGACCGACCATTTTTGGCTTCTACTACAAAGCAATTTTTTCTAAAAAGGTTTTGCCTTAGCTTTGCAACTGAATCCGTCTGCATGTCATTATCTCATCTGTTATACATTTAACTGGTCTAAAAATAAAACCAAAATTGAATGTTTGCTAAAGACAACTGGGAACAGACTTAAAAAAATGTTTTTCTGAAGTGAATCGAAGCAGAGTTTATAAGCAAGTTGTTAGAGAATTGCATTCTTTACTATGCTGCACAGTGGTTTGTCAGAAGGAAGAGGAAATGGTGCAATATAGAGATCACAATTTCAAGAACTCATAGTTCAGATATATACATAACATACTACATTTAATCATCAAGTAGCTCATTTGTCGGGGCAAACATTTTTAATATATTTCAGCTTTATGTGGGGCATATGTACCTAAGCTTACCACTAGACTGACAAACCAACCTATACTATGGATGGACCACAAGATGAGGACTACGGGAGCAAAGTCCCTCCCACTGTAACAAAAGCTCAGGTTCATGACCACCCAAGGAACCCAAACATACACAGGTCTATCGGACCTGACAAGATGCATCCCAGAGTCCTGAGGGAATTGGCTGATGTAGCTGCCATGCCACTCTCCATGATACTGGAAAAGTCACGGCAGTCAGGTGAAGTCCCTGGGGACCAGAAAAAGGGAAAAGTTGCCCCATTTTTAAAAAGGATAGAACGGTGGACCCTGGGATTTACCGACCTGTCAGCCTCACCTCTGTGCCTGGGAAGGTCACGGAACAGATCCTCCTAGGAGCTAGGCTAAGGTACATGGAGGACAGGGAGGTGATTGGAGACAGCCAGCACAGCTTCACCAAGGGCAAGTCCTGCCTGACCAGCCTTGTGGCTTTCTACAATGGAGTGACATCAGTGCACAAGGGAAGAGATATGGATATCATCTGTCTGGACTTCTGTAAAGCCTTTGACACAGTCCCCCACAACATCCTTCTCTCTAAGTTGGAGAGCTATGGATGTGATGGGTGGACTGTTCAGTGGATGAGGAATTGGCTGGATGGTTGCATCCAGAGGGTAGTGATCAACAGCTCAATGTCCAGATGGAGACTGGTAACAAGCGGTGTCCCCTCAGGGGTCTGTACCGGGACCAGTACTCTTTATATTCATCAGTGACATAGACACTGGGATTGAGTGCACCCTCATCAAGTTTGCAGATGACACCAAGCTGAGAGGTGCGGTGGACACACCTGAGGGACAGGATGCCATCCAGAGGGACCTGGACAAGCTCAAGAAGTGAACCCTGGGTGAACTTCATGAGGTTCAACAAGGC
>KL287596.1:4392-20292 GCA_000699545.1 Podiceps cristatus | reverse complement strand
CCCCCCCCGGCTCTGCACCCCACCTTACCATCACAGAAGGGCCCAACTCCTGTCTCTCTGCAAATGGAGGATGGAGTGGGGCAGCAGCTCCCGTGTATCAGAGGCAAACCAGAACCTCAGCTGGCCTGAGGTGAAACAGAAAGGCTGAATCTGCGACCTCTTAGGTGAGAGCTTGTCTTAGGAACTATTGGCTGCCAAACCAGAAAAAAAAAGGTAAATGGGTAACTAAAAAGCTGACAGCAGTTTGTGACTGACGGGAAGCGATTGAGTTGCTTGGAGGAAATACCATACTGCTACCTATTAACTGTTCTTTCCAAAGGTGTGCAAATAAAGATAGTGGAAGCAACCCTTGTACCTTCACAAACACAGCAAGAACAGCCTGAGAAATGACCCTTTTTCGAAGAGCTTTTTAGTTTAAGTGCGACAGCCATTAGGTGTTTCTCACAGAGCTATCTGAACAAATAGCAGTAGAAATAATCTTTCCAATAACAGAAGAACAGGTTTATATCACTGGTAGAGCTGCTTTTTATCTCATTAAGAATTCCCTGCTTTCAGGCAGTGAGTCAGTCCTTTCTTTTTCCTGAACTGCAGCCTGGTTTGACATTGTCATTACTATATTGCATATCCCTACATAGGAAATGGAAGACAGTAAAATACGTGTACAGAGTTTGTGGGATCAGACTCTTAAAGAGTAGATAAAAAATAGAGAAAATGCCACACTCAAATTTCCTTAGGTATTTCAAAAGACTTAAACATAGTATTGGGACAATATCAGGTCAAAACCCAGCAACACAGTAAAACGGTTTTCAGACAAGTTCCCTATTAAAAACAACTGAACCACCTACACAAACTGCAGTCCTCCCATTGTCTCAGTATCCCCAAAAGTTTAAAGTTTGCATCCCTCTAAACACTACACAGAAAGATTTTTTTTTTTTTTTAATGCAGTAGGCAAGGCAGACAAGATCTATTTTGTTATATATACTTGAACAAGGGTAGACAGTGTCTTTGAGGACAGCATTCTCTTTTCTGTGATTCCTAATCATTAAAGGGTACCAAGAACCTGCCAGCTTTGCCTAGGAAGAATTTATTTTTGGTGACAAACTAGAGTCCAGAAAGGACAAACTGCAGATGTGATTCTTTTCCCAAACCTCAATCCACCATCCCTTTTTTCTTTTCTAACCGTCACAAATTGCTAGAGGTGTTAGTGTGCTCCAGCAAGCACCAGAGGTGAAAAGGACAAAGCGCTTAAAAGCGTGCCAGGGACAGCTGACTCTCTGAAACAGGAAGGTGCCTGCACCTCTCTTCTCCATCTGTAGTCATTTTGTACACTACATCATTACCATGGCCACGCTGACCAGCACACTTGACGGAAGTTGCTCCTTTGCTGCTGCAAGAGAAGCCAGACCTGGACTATAAACCCCGTCAGTCAATGTACTTCAGCAGAATTTAACCAGGAATCCATTGTCATGTATGGCCTATTCTGAGCAGATACACCAAAGATGCTAAAGTCAAGGGTCTTTCCTCTTCCTACCACATAAAATACACAGCTCAAGGAGAAAAAAAAAAAAGTCTTCAGATTAATTGTCAGTACGAGCAAACTGAAATGCAGTTTAATTCAGCATCAAATTGTTGAGGATTGCTGGGTATCTTCTGCTGCTAAGAATCTAGCAGGGAGAAGGATGCCGATGGGGCAGATCACAGTGCTACAGACAATTTTAAAATAGTGGGAACAACCTGTTGATACGTTGCTCTGTTTGGTGCTAGATGTGCTTGGATGCTCTGAAAGAACCAAGATCTTGCAAATGGAGCTTACAAGTTATTTCCCTGTGGCTTTTTCATCTGTTTTTTATTTTGGTTTTGTTTTGGTTTGGTTTTTTTTTGACCGATACAGCTATATTCATGCTGCCTCCTTGGTAATTCACAAAGTTTGTGTACATCTATGTGTCTACCCTGACATAAATTTGCATAGGAGCTGCTGGAACATACCATCTTTGAAATTTGTATCCCTTAATCAATTTTACGAAACTGGCTAGAAAAATCAAAATTGATCTGGGGACAGTGAGAACAATAGAAGCATGTATGTAACCAAGATGCTATCAAAACCTCTGTTTTTTGGGGAAAGCAGGATAAAATTAAAGCCTGCCTCATCCTCTTTCCTTTTTCAAGTGGCCAGCTAATGGTTTTGATTTGATTCTACAAGAAATTGCTGTGGCTTTATTAAACAAAATTTAACCTTGGAGATAATTTTTACTCCATTCTGCATTGAACTTACTGATTTAGTTCATGTTGAGGCCCTGAATCAGCTTAAACCAAGCCAAAGGAGGCCATTGCTTAATACTGGCTGGCAGAATCAACTGGGGCATTTAAGAAGTTATTATCTGCAGCAGCTTATTTCCTCCCATTTGGTGATGATTAACACACCCAAAGCTGAGTCCGCTTTACTAAAAAATAATGCATCTTCCTTTAGTTTCACCACCATCAACGCTATTCATACCATCTGATTTTGCACTGAAGTAGGTTACAGCAGGCTCTCAGGTCAGGGGCTCTAGGCTTGTGAAGCTTCAAAATACTATGATTAAAAAAACCTCTTAGAAGTGTAACTTAAACATCTCAATCTGTTTTTGAAGTAGGTATGTCTTTGTGCTTACCAACGCCCAATTCTAATAGAACTGGCCTTACTACTGCCTATAAAAGCTACAGAACTTTACTGGAACCAGGGGGGCACACCGTGCTATACCCTCTGAGCATATAGCCAGGGACATCGAACTAAGCTACTACCAGATGTAAGAGAACTTTTAAGCACAATACAAGCTGAATAAAAAACCACTTCGATTTTTGTTAAAACTATTTTTCTCCAGTTATTAAAACTAGTACCCAGGGACAAAGGATGCCTTGTGATATGAGGAAGGAAGGAAGAGAGATTACAGCAAATTACCGTAATAGAATATGCCTACCTTTTTACCATTTTTGGCTCAACTGACTTGGATAGGTTTATGCATCAGAATATCATGAAAGAAGAGAACAACACTATGTACCCTTCATATCTGTAGAAGAAATCTTCTTCTATGGTCACCTTTAAAAGAGTTTTCCTCTTTTTTAATCACCAGCATGACTTGGCTCCCTTGTGCTGTGCAAAGAAAAATGATAGAGCAAAAAACCTGAAAACAGACAACACAAAAAAATGAACACATACAAATAATCAATCAGTGAAATTCTGAACAGGTTAAAGCCCCTACACATGCAAAATTAAATATACATTCTTATAAGATTATATCTCCCTGCACTCTTTTCAGTTGATAGCCCACAGTAGTAGTTCACATCAGTATCCATCATGACTTGTTCATGAGTTTAACATCTCTTCATTATTCACAGGATAACCGTGCTGTAGGCAGTACCAAGCATTAAGTTCTGGCTGGACCCCAAATTACTTCACAGTAAAGGCCTGCTGCCATAAAGACACATTCAGCACAGAAATCCTCTTTCACACCATACTATCATCCCCTTGGCATGCCCACGCGTGGCACAGGTCTAGCATAGTTACTTCCCGAACAGTTCTGGCAAGGTGAAGAGCAGCCTAGGTGAGGCCACAGCAGGCAGCCAGTTGGCCTGCAGTGGCGTGGGCTGCAAACAGCTGTAGCTGCACTGCCGAGGTGTCTGCGCTTCCGCTGAAGGCAAGCTGATGCTGGCACTGCTGCGGGGAAGTGTAGCAAGGCCAGAACTGCTCTCTCAGGAGCAGGTTCCACCACTTTATGGCTTGCACCTGCTGCTGCAAACAAATGCATTTCTTCCATGCGTGCATTCCTAGCTGTATTTCTACTCCCTAGCCACAAGCTTTGCATGGCCAGAAAAACTCAGACCCAGAAGTGTGATCTCCACCCCCTCCCATATGGGACTGATAGACAATTTACCTTCCCCACCATACACATGTGCACCTGTGATTACAAACAGAAAGAGACAGTTTCTTCCCCATAAAAACACAAGCTGTAGAGTTTCTCGTTCTTTTTTAATGTGGCAATATGTCTCATATGCTTCCAGATGCTGTAAATATTCTTATTAGAAAGTCTAAACACTCTGCTCCAAAAGTCCCTAGGCTGATGTTACTGTGGGTTGTTTTTTTTTTTTGGTTTTTGTTGGGGTTTTTTTTTAATATGGTGAACATACGTTGAAGTTGTTGGCATTAAGCGGAAATATTACAGCAGTAAATCTTCTCTTTGTTAGACTTAGGAACTATGCCACCAGACCTGATTTTTCACAATTTTCAAAACATCACAGTCTGGAAATCTCCTGCTGATAAATCTGGTAAAAGAACATGGCTTGGCAGGGGAGATTTCAAACAGTGTCCTTGCCATCAGGAGTGGACACAGAGTCAGCTTGTTCATGTATTGACTTATTGTGTGGTTTTGGTTTTTTAACTTAAGATGGCTTTCTGGAATTTGGAGATATTCCAGCATATGCAGTGTGGTGGCAAGCGGCAGCAGTTAATATAGTGATATCAAAAGCACTGTAAGACTAGCTTTGCCATTCTTATGAGTGGCTCACAGAGCATCCACAACCAGCTCCTGCATAATGGTTGTTACTTGCAACCAGAGCTCACCGTTCCCAGACCTGGCGAGAGGCAGGACACAAGAAGGGAAGGTACAAGAACTCTGAATATAGCCATTGGATGCACCCCCCTTCCCCCCCCAACAGCTTCATTAGGGCTGGAATCCTTTTTTGTTGATGTTGGCCAGAGATTATGATGATCCTGTCAAAAGCCTATTTTCTGGTTCAGTGATTCAGAAAGACAGCTATTCCCTCTGCTGATTGTCCTGATAATTACAGTTGCCCATAGAACAATTAATTTCCAGCAGCTGAATGGCATCAGCAAGAACATTTGGTCACGGTGCCAGAGGAGGCCTGAGTGCATTTTGATGCATATGTGCCATTGGTTGATGGCCTCAAGAGCATGGTGTCTGGGCCGAAAATTTGGTGAGTGGGGACAAGAAAGTAGCCCATATTTTACTGAGGTCTGACACCAGCGGGTGGGGTGCTCAGCAACAGTTATTGCTGTCAAAACCCATAGCTCTGTCTTGCAGAAGGAAGCCTGTTTCATTTGGAGAGCAGCTGAACACCAGCAGACTAAATTTGCTGGCAGTTTCAGGAGTGAAAGAGAAACTGCTGAGGTCAGAATCTTCTTGTCTGTGTCTGTTTCTGCACACCTGTGGGATACTCTCACAGGTTTCTGTGACTAACAGCTGATGGGAGAGGCAGGGACGCATGTATTTCTACAGTAACACAATCTCTTTGGTGTTTGCTAAGCAGTGTGAGTGATACTAAAATTAAGGATGAAACGCAGTACCTAGAGGGAAAGGACAGCCTGTGGCCAAATTATTAGCCTTGCTTCTGCATTAAGAAAACTTATCTAGAACTCCCTAAAGCAAAATAGAACCCCTCCGGTGGCATTAGGTAATGCCTTCCAGATTTAATCTTGAAGAACATGGAAACAAGTTTTGCCCAATCTTAGCAGCATAAACCAAGAAAATCTTCCACTCCTAGCAATGAAGAAATTATACATGTATATGAAGGCGACCAAGAATGGAACTCAGTGCCCTTTGTACCTTTGGGATTAGAGTGTTGTTTGCCAGCAAAAAATAAACAGCAAAATCCACTTGCCCTTTCCCCTAACTTAAGCACTGCTCAAGGCTTCTCTCAGGACAATGGTTGTATTTAAGCTGCTCTCTGAACTTAAATCTGGTCTTATAATTGCAGCATCTTTTTAGGATTTATTTGCCAAAAATGTGTGGATCAGAAAGTGCTATAATCTTCCTGCATTTTGACAAAACAGAAGTCCCTTCTTTTTTTTTTTTTTTTTCTTTTTGAATCCTTGCTTCCTCCCCCCCATCCCTTCCAACAAAGCAGATATAACTTCAGATCAGGATTAAAATAGCAAATTGGTCTTTGTGTCAGAAGCTGACAGAAGACACAAAAGTTAGCCCTCAAATATCAAGGCTTTTCACCCAACGTGACCACCTAAATGGTTAAAATTGCTTGAGGATAAACAGGAACAATGCTTTCCTGGAACTCGTAGCAAAATTGTATCTCCTCCTGGGATTGCTGTAATGTTAATGTAACATGAAGGCACTCTGTCAGGTTCACAAAGCACACATTGGTTCAGTTTCCAGCTCCGTTAAGAGCTATTTGATCGAGGATTTTGTTTTCATCCACTCGAATCACATTACAGGAAAGGCACAGCCAAAACCGGCTTTCTCCAGTGATCCCGTATAGCTGAAGGATAGAACTGGGATCTCTCCAACAGGTGAAAACCAAGATAGCCTTTAGAGTGCCAGGCAGGACAGGCTGGATGCCGGATAACCTGAGGACATCAGCTGAACGAATGACCCAAGCCCTGCGAAGGGGAGCCCTCTCTCTCAGCTCTTGCTGGCAGTGCTTTGCGAGAGGATGCAGCACGTGACATGTGTTTCAGGAGAGGGAGCGAGGAGATCTCCAGGTAACATCAACCATCAGATAAGTTTATATGCTCACTGATGCCCAACCCACCCACCAGCATTTGCTATAGTAGGAAATAAGAAACAAAAATGGTCTGTGAGATGAAGGAGAGGTACAGCTACAATGCTATGGAAAGAGGCAAGAGGAGCATCACTCATACACAGAATCTAGCCTGACTCCTTGGTGGTATACAAGAGCTACTTAAAATACTCCCCTAAGCATGGCTGACACTAGATCTGTCTCCAGGTTTTCTCCTCATCTATTTCACTCCACTCTTAGAGGTATTCCCATGGAACTTCTCGGTTCCTGCTTAAAGCTACCATGATCCCTCCTCCGCCTGTGCTTAGAGCAGATCATCAGAGGACCATATGCAAAGTCCTGCAAACTGTCCTCTTTGCCCAGGTTCCCAGGGATACCAGTATTTAACAGAAGTTATACACCTTTTTGAACACACTCTGAATTATGTTTCATGCAAAACCCATTAGGTCCATGCTGTGTTAGCTTGGCCTGCCATTATGGGGCAAATATCTTGGGAAAGAAAGAAAAAAATGGAAATTGTGCAGAATTTCACTACTCTAAATATTTCAACCACGTGTTGAAGGGACACCCACTGTGAACTGATGTCTGCTGTGCTTTGTCACTAAACACTTGAAAACATATATGGGGTACAGAAAAGTTCATGCTATCTCTTGGATACCATGTGTTATAAATGACACATCAGAACAGTTTGGGTATGAACACACTGTTCAAAAGACCCATATACATGCAATGATAAGTATTTTTGCTTGGCATTTCATCTTGCCTCTTGAGTGTTGACATAGCACTTTAGCTCTTTCCAGAAATATGTATCTGCAACTGGAAAAACTGTGGATTAATGTAGTTTCAGATTCAGGCTGGCCTATTCCCTGTCTAGCCCTAATCTCTCCTTCTATTTAATGACACCATTTGGATGCCAAGGCTAATTTGGAACCTGGCAACCCACTTATTAAGTGGGACTTTACAGCAGGAGAGCATTACACTGGTGCTTCAGACAGCTGCACTGGCTGCCTGGAAGTCTCCAGGGAAAATTCAAAGCTTTCAAGGCTAATTGTTTTGGATCTGGGTTATTTTATCAGCAGATGAGGCACTCAACTTTGAGAAGCCTTACTATGAAAGAGAAGTGGGTGGCAAGGGCACTTGGATATTCAGGTCTGTTTCTTCCCAGGTTGAACTCCCAGATGTGTTATTAAAGCCTATTTTCCAGTCTGACATCTGGGAGAGAGAAGGTTAGGAGAAGCTCTTTGCAGCATATGATTAGTTTAGGTGCTAAGTGCAGTAGCATCAGCTGGTAGAATATCTAGCTGATGAAATTCTGTTATTTTGAACATTACTATAAATTAGGAAGACCACTCAGTCCTTGGAAAGACATTTCTAGTGTTTATGTCTTATAAAACATACCTAAATAAAATATACTCATGGAAGTTACTCTCTGAAGGCTCAACAAATCCAGAACACTACATAGTTTGAATTTTAATTCAGACTATTATGACAAGACAGACCATGGAGCACTCTGTCAAGTGTTTCCCTTAAAAAAATAATAAAAAAACCCACCACAACAAAAGTTACTATATCTTAATTTGCTCTTTTATGTAAAGATAACACTGCCATCTTCCATACAAGGAAGGTTGCCTCACAGGCCAAAGCATGGACAAAGTGCCGGTTCAGTGAGAGGTGCATTTGCATGACCAGCCAACACCAAGACGAGTGGGCTGATGCCCCAGAGAAGGGCTCAGGCCCATGCATACTGCAGCGGGAACAGAAAAGTATCAAACATCATTCTTGGCCTGTCTCCTGGTTCTCTCTTACACCCTGAAGGCTACAACCCCAGTGCATTTCAGCTTTCCATGGGGACTTGTTGGCTAACCATACACATGCTGGCTAGCAGGGCAGAGTCATGTTTTCTGTCTGTGCTGTGCTTGACTGAGTTGATCCAGAAGGACACAATAATTCTTCATTGCACATACAGCAATATCACCTGGGTCCTACAAGTTTTGCAAAGTTAGTCCTACCGCAGCAGCTGAAGGAAAGGCAAGGGCCCAGTGCTGCCTTCAAAAGTACACAAGATACACCTTCATAAAGTAAAGGAATCTAGTATATGCAGCTTCAAAACAGAGTTAAACCACAAGGCTTACATTTTCCAAGGTGACTGTCTCCTTCAAACAACATCAAGGACTCACTTGAAGATAGACACAGTATTCATAGTCTAAAATCTCATCTTAAGCAGGACTTGCTTTTTTTTTTTTTTTTTTAAATTAAGTTACTAGCTTTAATAACAGTCCCATTTCTCAGAGCACCAATTTTATGAACATAGGTAAAATATGATGTACATACTCATTAAAGAGCAAGTAGCAGGATATCTCTTCATCTCCCTGAGATATGGAAATGTGGGCTAATCTATCAGAGGATAAGACTCTGCATTTCAGCTGGTGAAAAAGACTAATGGAAGGGAGTTGGGAATGCATGTCAAAATACAGAGCTAGTCTAGACATCCCTGTGGATTACCTGCAGTGGTGCAATTTGCCTAGGAAATACAGTTCTCTAAGGAAAAGCAGAGGGGTTTGAATAAATGAAACAAAATGTACATAAGTGGGCTCTGCCTGCATGCAGAAGTCTTCTTGGTGTAACTCCAGCGGGGTTGTACAGACCTGAGCGTGAAGCCCTGTCCAGACATGTTAATTTGGTTTCAGGGTGACTAAATGTTTACGTAGAGGCATTCCCAGACTACATAAACTAATCACTGGTAATCCATATCCAGATGGCCAAACAACCTTTTACGTCAGTCTAATGGAAAGGACTTCAAATCACACTGACAAAACTCAAGTTGCAGGTTTTGGTGCCTTTTTGCACCTTAACAGAGAAAGCTCCATCCACACTACTCTGTCCTTGCTGACAGTACATGCACAGAAAGACAGAGAATGTGGTAATGTTTTAGTTCCTTCCGTCCATAGACACATGACAGAAAGAAAGACAGTCCTTTCTGGCACTGGAAACCCCCAGTGGCCTCTGAGTCAGAGACCTTGTATTCTAGAAAAAAGATTTGAAATTAAAGAGAAAAAAACATTGGTGTCAGGCCCACAGTCTCCTTATGTGTAAATTCCATATGCATTTTTAATCACATATACTTGTATTGCCATTTTTTACTAAACTGATGCAAAATATTACTGTTCCTATCATCATGGATTACAGTCTCACAGGTTTAGCTTCTATGAAGTTGGTATGGGACCACTGTTTTGCTCACCAAGTTCCATCATGATTTTCAGATTCATGCATGGTCCCCTGAGCCTCTCTGAATCTTCTGGGTCCAAAGAGATGTGTCTTTTAAATCCAATCAAACTGTGAAGTCAATGAGGTCTTTATTTTCTAATGAACATCTTCACGTGAGCTAGCTCATGACAAAACTTTCTTTTCAGGTGCCTGTCACAAATTTATTTTTTTGTTGCAATTGAGTAGCTTTACAGAATGTGATTTGACAGTAGCCTATATTCTATTTACACCCCCATGGCAAATCACAGAATTAGATTGTGATATTTGATAGCACTCAATTATTAGTTGATTAACAAGGTGATTTGACAAAATTTGTTCTAATCAATCAGTGAGTTAGTTAAAGGTTCAAAAATGACGCAGTTCACTCTGTTACTATGTGGAAGGAGTCTACCAGGGAAAATCAGGACAGGATTGATTTTACAGAATAAAAGGGTAAGGAGGACCCTGCCGTTGAGTCACGGGGTTTGGAAAGGACCCCCTTGCTTTCTAAACTCCCTTAGAGAGGAGTCTAGGGGCAGCTGGATCCAATCCTAGTCCCAGACTTGGTCAACGGTTCATGTCTAAAGGATAAAAAGGTAAGGAGCAGACTCCCGTTGAGTCACGGTGTTCAGAGAGGACCCCCTTGCTTTCTAAACTCCTTCTCAGAGGAGTCTAGGGGCGGCTGGATCCAATCCTAGTCCCAGACTTGGTCAACGGTTTATGTCTAAGGTTCATTCACAGTTTAAAGTGAATTATAAAATTGTTAGTAACATTTAATCATTGCCTAATTTAACACCTACAAAGTAACTGAATTAATTCACACACACTATTCTTGTAAATGTACAAAAGGTATACCTGTTAGAAAATCCCCTTGAGTTCAGTGAAATACTCACATCGAACACTGGCATTTCTCAACGGGCAAGGGTTGAGCCTCAAGGAGTAAGGAGTTCCAGGCCAGGTCCCGTCGTCGGCTGTCAGTGACAATCCTCCGATTTTCGCAGATTCGAGAGCTGCGAGCTCCAAGAGGCGTCCCGCTCAGAGGAAGATGGTGGATGCAGCCCGCTGTGGTCCAGGAGAGCTGAAAGGGCCTCACTTGGGACCACTGTTTATAGGGTCGTGAGATGATTGGCTTTAGTCATCAGTAAATTTCCATCCTGGCTACAATTCAGATCATCTTGCTCTCGCTGCAGACTTGTTTTCCCACCAAGGCCAGGCGTTATCAAAGTTTCTGATATGGACAGTGCTGCTGCCCACATCAGCCATGCAAGAGTTCCTGATACAGTCAAGGGACGCCTCACTGCTCAGCTCATTGCACAAGGCCAAGGCCTGGGAATGGGAGTTGTTTGTACCAGTGGTCCTGGGAAAGGAAAGGAGCTGGGGGGAGGGTGCACCACCACAGTACCTGAAAAGTAAAGAGACAGAAGAGGTATTTGAAACACCCTGAAGGTGATCTCCATTCACAAACCAGGATCCAGACTGTGAAATCCCAACTCTACCTGCTACAGAGAAGGAGGGACCAAAGAAAGAGCTGAATCCTAGTCTGAAAATACTGCAATCCACTCTTGTATTACATCAGAGATAAGCTTTCTTGATATGTTTTTTTCCAGGTGTATGTCATTCTGAGGTGTTTCTGATTTTATATTTACTAAATAACTTTCATGAATTACTTGAAGTGGGAGATGGTTCCATCAGGACTGCCCCAATCCAACTAATTCTGTGATCGTTGTATCTGAGTGGCATCCAAGGGTATGGTAAACTGCATGCAGAAACATGCAAGGATTCAGAATGCCTGAGATTAAAGAACAGAGAAATTTGGGTTTGTCAGTTTGGTTCTTCAGCAAGTGAGACTGCCACTTCTACCAGCCATAACACTCCTTGTGAAAACCAAATAACACAGAGTGTCTCAAAGGTCCTTGCAAGCTTTGAAATGGAAGACTAAAAAGCTTAAGAGAAGTTACTTCCATTACAATTTTTACAGTTCAGCACTTGATGTATAGACAGTGAAGGGCAAACAAAGTTATCTCAGCTGAAACAGCTTTTACAAAGCTTTCTTCTTCTGATTTTGTTTAGTTGCATATGCAGGCAACTGAATCACTCAAAAAAATAATAATTCTGTGGTACTTGTTTTTCACATGCTGATTTGTTTTTGATTAGTAATTATTTTACAAAAACTGTTACAATGATTTATAGTTCTCATCTCACTGTTTCTATGTGCCTTAATGAAAATTAGTTCTGTGGCAGATTTCCAAGGAGGTAATTAGTAAGAGCCTTGTTTACTTTCTCCTTTACCTTCTGCTTCCACTTCTGCCTCTGTTTCCCCTTCCCTTCCTCCTGAAAAACAGTGTGGCCGGAAAAGGGAGCAGAGAAGCTGGATATCAGAAATATACATGTCAGCTCACATCAGGAAGGTTCAAGAGTGACTGAGTGAGCACTTTTGCTACACAGCCAGCAAGGCTCTGCTTAACAGAGGGGCTTAACTGCGAGGGAGAAGGGCGGGGAATAACCTAGACTGGTCTTTTTGCCCCCATTAACTGAATAAAGATCAGCGTTACAGAAACAGCACAGGGTTTCATTGCTGGTTTTGGGTGTTCAAATGAGCAATCCTGTCATTAGCTGATCATCAATGGCAAGTTTGCAACATCAAGGCTATGAAATACTGTGATGTAGATACACCTTCTAGAGCAAAGCGTTGCTTTCTCACTGAAGCCATGACTTGGCTCAAACTGACTTTGTGACATGTCTGCACTTGAGCTGTTTTGTGAACTAAAATTTTCTACTATCAAGAGCTTTTTCTGCCACCCTTTAACCCAGAACACTCTTAGGAGAGATTGTCATACATTCCCAAGAAATCAGCAAATGAAATGTCTCCTTCAGAGAAATCACTTACGAAAGCAAACCAGTGTTAAAACATAGCAGACCTTGAATAATTCCTGTTCTGGACTGTCTTTAGCTGGTTTCAAGTGTCTCACTGCAATCACTTAACACTGGTTAATGAGGTATAAGCCTCATCACCTTCTATCTCTACAGCTGCCTGCCTGTAGAGTCATTTGTACTCATCAGAGCAATCTGCAAAACGAGAAAAGTAAGGCTAACAAGCCAGAGCGTCAAAAAGCTGTCTAAAGCCCACACTATCCAGGTGACCGCACAGTCACCAGAGCTGTATTTTCAGATATGCTCAGCAGACCAAGCTGAAACCCTGAGATGCTGCCATGATGAAAGCAACGTCCTTCCAGCTTGTGGTGGATGGCATTTAGCTATTTCCTGCCTCAGGAGTCATGGAAACACATAGATCTCACCCCCGGTTCTCTCTCTTCCCCTCACCTGCAGCCTCCCCCCTGCCCTGAGCCAAGCATATGTCAAACATGAAACACTAAAAATATCCTGATTCTGAAGTCCGTCCTTAAGTCAGGAAGGTCTGTGTCACTTACCCTTATAGACATGGTCTCAAACAGTCTAAGAACCTGACAGGTCTTGCTTTTGTTGGAAAAAACAAACAACAACACTGTTTTTAATAATGGCTTTGTTTTTCTCCAGCCATTGGCAAGATTTAACATGCAGAATATTCAGCATTCCACAACTTCTGCCCACAAGCAACTGTGAGATGGCTCCAAGATGCCTTGCTTCTCTGGACTGCGGGAGTTTTCTAATGAGAAGCCAAACTTCTGAAAAATGGAGATGCAGCAGCACAAAAAGCCCTTGGAGAGGAACCCTGTAGAATGAAGTGGAAGTGGAATCAAATCAGGCTGCACTGGAAATGCAGGAACATAGTGGCAATAAACATAGTAATGCATTCCATTCTGTAGGCTGTTTCAAACAAATTGTGAAACTTAAACATACCAAGTTTTTCCACGACCTCATCCCACATCTGATATCAATAGTTGTTCTTCAGTTTTTCCAGTTTTTCAGTAGCCTCTGATCAAGCCACATGTCTACAAGCATTTAGATATATTACAATAGTCTTAAAAATTTTTCTCATAATAAATTACATACAGAAATATTTGATGGGGCGTGTTTCTGCCTTCTTTTTTTGATGCATGCTGCATGAATTTTCTGCTAGAAATAAGAATGTTGCCTGCATTCAGTGATTATCTGGGAGAGAGAAGAAAGGGGGAAGGAATTGAATAAATCTTCTACTACTAGAAAGAAAAGTGTAGCAATCCAAACCAGATGTGGGAAAAAAAAATGGAGGTACATAAACACATCATTCTAATATCTGGTTTACACCACTCAGATTTTTTCAATGCTGAAAATTCAAATGCATTTATGATAAAAACAGAACATTATTCTAACCAGAGGCACAGATCTCAAAAGGGATTAATTTCTGCCCCGTGCCATGCTACCTTTGAACAAAAAGGACTATTGGTATTCCTTTCTCCTCTTCTTTCAGAGCTTCCTGGATAATTTCCCCTTTCCTTTTCCCCTTTTTCTTTTCCCATTTTCTCCTTTCTGTTATCCCTCTTCCCTTTCAGTTTCATTTGCACACTCGTACCCATTACTTGTGATCAGCTGCCTGGTCAGAGGGTACATCTGCAGCAGTGTTTCGCTTTGCACCAGAAACGTTTTCCTAAAATCATTCACCTGATCATCACTCCCTCCTCACCGTGGTTTGGCTCACCTAATGGACTGCATAAAATGGATTACCTGCCACTACACCGAGTGGGAAGGGGCACTCCAGCAGCTCGTGGGCTGTCTGTGTATGAGATGGGACTGAAGCTTGTCTGAAGGGAAACTGCTGAAACACGTACAGTGTGGACTTCAGGTCCTCAGCACCTATTCTTTTGCTCTATGAAACCTCTCCCACGTCATTTCTCCAAGTGCTAACACGAGGTAACAAGACAACAGGCTTGCCTTTGAGTAACCGCACACCTGCTAAGGCTGTTCTGAGCCCTGTGAATGCGTCTGCTGGTTTCCATCTCAGTGCTATGGTGGTCGCACGCAGCTTTGGCATTCCTAGCCTCCCTCTGCACCTTCCCACCACTGGGCTCCCAGCTCACCACTGACGGTCTCTCGCTGCTCTGCCCTCCCCAGCATCCTTTCATTCCTGGCACTTCCCTTCCAAGAGGGCTTTAGCTCAGTTTCCCTGACCTCCATGGATGGATTTTTTTTTTTCCCCAACCTTCCCACTTGGGAAGAATTTCATCCCTAACCACTCCAAGTCCTCCTCCTTCCACCCAAATCCTTTGTTTGCTCTGGTGTAAAGGTTGCCCTTTCAGTACAGCCATAACCACGCGGTTTGTTTTTGCTGTGTCATTCTGCTGTTCTTCCCAATTTCTTCCTCAAAATATTCTGTTCATTCTCTTTGCAAACAGAGAGCATTTGAAATCCCACCAGCTGCTCCTCGGTTGGTTTGGTCACAGGCTCCTCTGACTGCAGCGAAGCTGTTTCCAGCAGCTGCCTGCAGATAGACAGGAGGTCTCTGTGCACTGATCGGGGCAGAGGATGGCTTGGTGACCTCTGGCACCCAACTTATCTAAAAGCCTCCTTTTCACGGGCTGAAGAATCACTCTTTCATTGCCCAGCAGAATAACACTGACTTGTGTTTCAAGAAAGAACTAGCCCTGTTTGGGTTTAACAGCAAAAATGTTTTCAGTCTCTGCACAATCAGGCTCTTTGGAGTACAGACAAAGGGCCTCGAGTGAAAAATACTTAATTCTTCCCCATTTAAACAGTTGCAAGGCTATGGGGAGATTTCCCCCTCCATAGGAAAATCTCTCTGTCCCTCACTGAGCTGTAGAGCCAAAAGGCAGGATTCAAATAACAGGGGATGGTGGGAGGCAGTCTGGGTTTTTGTCCTGCTCCTCTTCCTCAGGGAAACCACCTCCAGGCTGGGGCTCAGAGCACCAAACTTGCCCCTTGGATTCTTTCTTCAGCCTCCTCCAAAATAACTTCATCTTTCCTCCTCTGTGCCATTTTTTTTTTTTTTTTTTTTTTTAGCGCATTTCATAATCTTGCCTGTAACCAAGGGCAGGTGCGGGAAGCCCAGCAAACAGCCGAGACCACCAGGACCACCTGCCTCCGTGCGCAGACAGGAGCTGCCTGCAGCTTTCAGAAACAGGGCTGAAGCTCAGTTTCAAAACTGTTGCTATCAGGTTTCTCTCTGATGGCAGCCTGTGGCTTCAGCATCACTCTGGT
>KL287595.1:0-17353 GCA_000699545.1 Podiceps cristatus | reverse complement strand
TATTCTAACTTTTAGCAATGAGTTAGTTTGGAAGATGGGAATTTCTTTAGAACTTTAATATCTGCACTCATACAGAACTGCAGCAAAGCATCAGTTACCTGCCTATCTTTAAACCATAGATTACTTTTCTCTTACAAAAATAATCAACCAACCATCATGAAAAAATAGTATAGCCAAAGCAGCAAATAGTTCACAAGTATATCAAGTAAACGACTAAAATTGCCAAACTATGATTTGTTTTTCCAGCTCTTTACTTCCAATGTATCGATTTTAACTTTGATATGAAGAATTATACTTAAGGTTTCAGTCACAGTGCAGAAATTTTAACCTAGCGTTGTCTACAGGATTTGGTATTTGTAAAGGAGAGACTTTTCTATATCTTCTACATCTTTGTTGTCCTGCCAAAAATTTCAGCTAAAGATGAACCAACCTTTTTTCTCCCCTCCGAAACTGAGATGTCCAATTCCTCTAAATTCAAGTTCCTAGAAAAATCACTCCAGGTTTTGTTCTCACCCCCCAGGTTTGGTGATCACTTTCACTGAGAAGGTGACAAATGATAAATGTATAAATGTATAAAGATAGCAGTACTTTATACATAAGATATACACAAGATACACTATAACATATAAAATGATTGTATTTGCCATAAGATGAAACATACTTAGGGCTTATAGCTAAGAGTTAACAGGTTTTTCCCTTAGTTCCAAAGATTCTTATCCTCAGTACTGTGCAAATTCCCTCACATCAGAGATTGCAGTCTGGTTATTAAGAATGAAAAGTCTGAGACAAAGGTAACAGGCCCTAACATTCACACATTTCTGCTCAGTGGGTTACAACTTAAACATGGGTATAAATAGATGAATATAAAAATATAAAAATATTTCTCTAATGTAGCATTACCTCCATTTAGTCTTTGTTCCGCTCAGACAGTTCCTTCCAGAATTATTTAAATTTAGCTTATTTTGAACAGGTGACCAGAATATAAAACACAGAAACAGTTCCCAGTGAAATTTCAGAGTTACACATTCAATTTTTTCCACAAAGCTCTTGTGATAATGACTAAGTTTTACATATTGCAAGACTCTATCAGTATTTAATCTGTGACTGAAGCAAAAAAAAGATGCTCATGTTTAGAATTTATACATGTTGCTCAACAAACAATTACACACTGTACACCATAACACTATTCTTTCTTCATCAGTGTAGAAAGTCAACTGGACTGTCATTCTTTGGACACACACATTTTCCAGCACATTGTTAATACTTGTTGAATTTGAAGTTAGCTTTCTCCAATAACATCTCAATCATTTTCTTGGGGGAAAAGAGAAAAAGAAACAAGCAATCTACAATGCAGTGAATCAGATTGTTACACATCATGTAGTTCTAGATAGAAAAGATGTCAGTGAACATTTCTGTAACTTGCTTCCCAGTTATTAAAATAATTTCAATAAGTAGATCAGTCACACCTAAGTCTGCAGAAATTCTGTCCTGCAAGAGTGTTGATTGTGGCAGACAAAATCTTTCTATCCAAATGCCTGAACTCTTGCTTAAGAAAGAAAAAAAAAGTCCTGAACATAAAACATTAAGAAATGGCATTTTCTTAATGTAGTGTACATTTTTCTTTTGCATATACCCTGACTGTATTCATAAACAGGCCCTTGGGAAAACAATAGCAAACAAAAAGATCAGATAAACCTGCACGATTTCCATTTCGTGGTTACCAAAGCAGTTGCAAGCTGTATTCAACACCACCTATGTCACAGGACACCTGCAGAGGCAGGTATGTTTTCGAAGTGGAAGAAGCAGTGACAGTACAGGGTAGGAAACACAAGCGCAAGCACCACGAACCCTTTCCACCACTTTGAAAAGTAGTGCTGTATGATTAACCTGGCTTTCCCTCAGGCATCCAAACCCATCAGGCTTCCCTGCCAAGCTCCTGACACCCATTAGCAACCACATTAAGCACGGTCTGGTCTACATCCCTGTATTATTAAAATAAGCTAGTTTTAGTTATAGAAATGTGAATTTGGCAGTAGCACTACAAACATACTCAAATTACATGAATCAATTACTATTTGGAAAACAAACTGGCTTATATTCGCTGCTGATCAATGATACAGCAGAATACTTAATGACACCCAAGCATTTGCAGAACATGCAAGTTGTGCCAATGAAACATATAAACTCAAGAGTCTTGGACATCTACCTAGAGGCTCTTTAGCTGATGCCTCTGGACTCTGACGAGTTTACTGTATATGTATTACACACCCATAACTATCAGCTGCAACAGATAAATCCTTCCATACAGCTTTAGGATGAGATGAATAATGGAACAATTCATTAAAAAAGACATTCATTTACAGAAGGCTGGAGAAAAAGACGACAGGATTAAAAACTGCACTCTGGATGCAGCTGCAACAACTTGACATCCTTGAGCCCCTCAAGCATTAATATGACAAAGTTGTTGGTAAAACAATCTCACTGGAAGAGACTTGTGATAGAACTAGAATTGAATCGTACAGATCATTAGCTAAGAAAGCTCTTTCAGATAAAATTTTATTTTGCTAGCTTTTAAGAATATTGTCTTTCCATTTTCCCCACATTTTTCTGGGGAAATTTATAGTTGTTTGCAACAATTTTCACTTATGTTTTTCCCAAATTAAAAGTATTACTGTATGACTGATCATTTGATCTTTGTCAGCAGACAGTATCAGCATAACATGCTGCTATAACATGTTTACGTACATGCACTTTGCTTACAGTAAATACAAGATCATGCAACTTACCCAAAATCTCTTTCACCCCAACTACAGAATTCCTACCTCATGACAGGAGAAGAGCCGAACTCCTTCCATTTGATGGAAGACCGGGTAGTGGGTGCTATCAATTGTATCACGGCGGTAGACATCTCCCACTGCCAGAAAGGCATCTAGGCCGGAGCGTATCAAGTCCCACTGATGGGCTGATGTATGTGCTCTTAGCATGTGATCACGATTCAAGTAATAGTTATCCTCTTTCCTTCTGCTGGCATGGTTTTGTGGGATAAGCAAACTATCAAAATTCTGCTGTACTGTAACCACTGGAGAAAGACCATCGTAGACAGAAAAGAGCGGGTTCCCACGGCGTCCTATGTATTGTTTGTAAAAGTGGTCCTTCACCTGCTCCTTGATTAACCACAAAGGGTGATGCTTTTTGTTGTGCAAGTTCTTCCCCACCTTGGAAAGAATCTTCTCTGTGACGTTGCTGTAGTCATCCAGAGGATAAGCTTTACCAAGCAGTTCCACTGTATGTGAGCAGGGTGTGTTGGAAGCAAAATCTGAAGGTGCAGACTTGGATGAAGAATGTCTTGAATGGGTGGGAATTCCTCTTACCTTTACTTTTGGTGATAAAGCTGTTTTAGAATACTTTGCTACTCTCATGAATTTCCAGAGCATTGCCATTGCAAACTCTCTTATGATCTAGAAAAAGAAAAAAGGAAAAAAAAGGAGGAAAAAAAAAAAAAAGAGTTAGAACTGCAATCTTGCTGCAGTAGTTGCTAGCATCGCAGGGATACGTGAAATTCAAATGTCCACTTCATTAATATGACAGAGTTCCCATTATGAACCACTATTTTGACTTCAGAGTGGGGGGAAAATAAACTTGTGAACAAATTTCAGCTAGGATATCTTACTCAATTATCAGCCTTCTGCATCACTGCATCAGTATTAATGACTCTAGACCTAGCTTTAATCCCATTCCAGATACTGCTACTCTTTACAGATGAATAAACATCAGGCCTTTTTTAAAACAGTCTTTTTCATTCCGTTAATACAGGAGGCAATAACTGAATACCATGTATGAGAAACTCAGAAATGTAACAATGGCCTTTGTCAGTGAGGGACTTATAATAAAACCCCAGGCATTAACTTATTGATGTATTGTCTCCCTCCATTAGCCGAAGCTATAGAAGGCATTTCACATCAACCAGATGCATGTGGCACACACTATGCAATCATCGCTAGTTCTTCTTAATGCCAAACAAAACCAGTTTAATCTTTCAAACCACTGCACCACTGTGAAAAAACAGATGGCCAGTCTCCACAAGGCATGTATTTATACACAAACAGCATACTAAGTTCACATATGAGTATTTCACAAGAGTCACAATAAATGCTCCACATAGAACCAATGTTAGCATTTTGGGGTGAGCACAAAACCCCTTTTTCACATTCTCCCAGAATGGCTATTTCCACAGTTTACACCGCTATACCAGGTGGAAAGGCTTGCCAAACATCAGGAAGGTGGACGGAGTATTGAGATTCTGAAAGATGTCTGAACTGAACAACTCATTTCCTATCAAAGGGTCATCTTGACACATCTGCCTTCTTTACAAACTGGCTTTGAGCTTCATGTGTACACAGCTGCATTACTCTCTAGTGTTCAAAGAGGTAATTCCAAAACCAAAGAGTTTTAGGATCCTGAGCCCTTCAGTCAATCCAAATGCATAAACCCATTCCAAGATACAAAATCACTTGAAAATTCCAAAGTTGGGCTTCACAAATACTAGCATAGGTTCCAGTAAAATAATTAAACATTACAATTTGCTTATTATGGAATGGGAAAACAGGGGCATTAGAAGTCAAGTGACTGGGGAAAGGCACGTGCTCCAAACAACAAACTGGCTTGTATTTCTTTATGAACCAAGAAATCCAGAGCCACAGGTTTCCTGGGTGAAAGAATTTCCCATGAAAGTCTTAAAGAAATGGGGGAAGAAAGGACATAAGCAATGAATGTTAACACATTGTCTTCAAGGGATAGCCTTTCATCTTTACGCTACGATTACAGTATCTGGCCAACTTTCCACAGAAACATAAGAGAAACAAGTGTAAAAAAAGAACAAGAGAGATTATTTTTCATACTCTTAAGATCTAAAAATACATATGCAAATAGAATAGATACATTCTAGAATACAGAGTCCCCAAAAAACAGATCTGTAAAAGATAATTGGTATATTCATATTTGGCTTCATTTTTTCTGGATTACGCCTGGATGTTCTCTGTGAGTCTATTTCATGAAGTAACTGTATGTCAATAAATCAAAATAAAGGCAAGTTGAGTAGTCAGAAATTAAATTTGGCAGGGCAGCATAAGCTTACTAAATATCTGGTTTAATCCTTTTTCTGGCTGAATATTTTAAGAAAAAAGACCAGCTACAACTTCTATCTAGATTTGAAATTTTTAAGAAGGACTGTTTATTTGGATTTCGGTTTGGGGGTTTGGTTGGTTGGTTGGTTTATGGTAGTTTTTTAGTGTTTTGGGTTTTTTGGGGGGTGGGTTTGTTTGGTTGTTTAAGAGTGTGCAAAACTATTTCACCAAACTAGTTCTTGGCCATTACTGATAAAGTTCTTTCATAAGTGAATTCACATACACACACCAGAAACCCCTGATATAAACTAAACAAGGGATAGCCCTACATTTTGAAAAGAGGCTCCATTTTCCCCAAACATACGTTCTCCATCATGGAAAGTGAGTTTTCATTTTCAAACAGCTGCTTGAAATACCCAATTCTAGTCAGATAATGAATTCAGCTTCCCTTAAGTAAATATCACCATCTGCCCATACATTTTTTTTTTCTAAAAAATTCAATTCAAAACTTATACATATCTGTAATGTACAAAAAATTCTCGTGACTTTATAGTGAGTCTCGTGATGTTCACCGCTTTCCTAAATACCATTCCTCTGAGAATCAACCATATAAATAGTTTAACTTTCACATAAACATTTCTTCTCAAGATTATAACTTTATTTAAAAGGAAATGAGAACATGAACCCTAAGTGGACAAACACACACATTTGTTTGTTTATTTTAAGACTCAAGATTTTTATGGGAGACTAATGTATACATCTCTAAGGTCTTACCTGATGATTTTTCAGTATTTGTAATGAGCAACACTGCTAGCAGTTTCCAATAGTTCAGAAACGTTAGTTTTTCTGAGCAAGTGATATATAGTCTTCACAAACTCGTGCACAAGAAAAACCTACAGATGAACTTGCATCAGAGTTTTCATCATAACATTATGTTTGTGCCTTAACTAGTTTAACTGCATTACTATCTGCACTATTAATCTAATCTAAAGCCAAATCTACTGTGAGCAGTAAGAAATAAATGTTACAGTTATCCAATGCTATCCAATGAGTTATCCAATGTCCAAGTACTGCAAACTAGGATGGCAAAGAAAGCAGTAAAGGAGCCACTGACACGCTGTCACACAAGAGCAACAGAAACACTGAAGTCCTTCAACACTCTTCTGCTCCCATCTCCCACCACAGGCTCATGGATGCTACTTCCAGGATCATTACAGAAAAATGGTATTGGACTTAGTTGAACTCAACTGGTGACAAATTACATTTGGGGAGAAGAGCCATGGAGAGAAAGAAAAAAGACATGTTTACAGTCTTTACACCATACAAAAACCTTCAAATCAAAGAAACATTTACCACGGCAGAGAGCAACACTGGAAGACAAAGAAATCTCTTTACCTTTCTGCTACCAATAAATAACTGATGTTAAGGATACACTAATTAGTAATGTTCACTTATAACAGACAATTATTTCTAGTAGACATCCATCTAAGGGTCTGAAAAAGCACAGTTTAAATTTATCATTTTCTTCCTTCATTTCCACCATGCTTATTGTCTGGCAGTAAAATGAAACTGGTTTCTGTGCACACTGACAAAACCTGAATCGCACAGCACAGACTGCCAGCCAGCTAACAACCACAGCAAGCCAAACAGCAGCTGTAGGTCCTGTAGCTGAAAACAAATACATAAATGGGAAATAAACATTGAACAACCACCACTGGCTTCTACCCTCCAAAGATGGCAAAGCGCTCCACGGGCATTACCAGTGGGTCACGTGCTCTGGGCCTGGCAGTGGCTCTGGCTCGCAGCCCACGCAGGGTGTTTTGGCAGCAGGGTGCCCCACCAGCAGCTCTCAGTGGGGCTCCTCAAAGCACTACAGGTGGACGTGCAAGCACCAGGCCCACCATCTCCTATTGCACAGGTCCTCACCTTGACGCTGCCACTGCCACATTCCCAGGTGCCTCAGCAGCTCCTCAGGCCTGTCCCTGTACCTCAATCTCCATACTGAGATGTCCAATACAACTGCAGGAACTCAGATCTTTGATAGGGATGATACTGTACATTATTTTCTGGCAATACACTTGGAACCATGCCTGCATGTGGGTAGGAGCTTTTGAGCAGCTTCAAGGCTGACCAGAGGGCAGGAAGTGGCACCCATGCCACTCAGGGATAAAGGCATCAGAACAACCCTGTCCGTGCCACGGACTGACCAGGCACCGATGTGACCGCATCTGCCAGTGTCAGTCCTCTACCACAGACCCTGTGGCATTTCTACAGCAGTTTCAATTGATGGGCAAAGCTCCTTCATCCCCCACAGAAAAACAACCATTACGTAGCAGCACAGTAGACATTATACATGCAGAAGTACACTGCAGTCAGGAGCTTAACAACAGGCAAACAGCAGACAGAATACCAAAAAATGTGATTTTGGAGCACGTGCAAAAGGCAGTTTGATGTGATAAGGGATCATATTCCTGTACTGTTAAGGCATGTCTTTTCACGTCTAAATCCAGGTTTCCATGTCACAATGCAGCATGGATTAAGACAGCATTATCACAGCTGCACTGGTATTTGTCACAAGTCCCCTCTGCTCCGCTGAGGTTTACGAAAGAATCGTAGCCTCAGTGAAATTCCTCCTTATACTTGCCTTGAAAAAGGAGGAGAAAAGAGGGGTAATTTAGCAGCTCACAAAGAAAAGAGAAAGGCCTGTGCATCAGTGTTGTTTTATTTGCCCACCTCCGCTAGAAAAGTGGGAGAGAGAGAAAACTCTTGTTGGAGCAGTCTAGAGCCCACCGGTGAACCAAACGGGCCCGCTTTCAGGGCCATTTGCTAAGTATTCGTATCTGTGAACCAAGGGCATCCTCGCTCTCGCTGACCGCTTTTCTGTGTGCCCTGTGCTTTTTACTGTTTATGGCTGCAGAAACACAGATGGGCTACTGCATACATAAACCAAAGTACATGATGGGTTTGAAACCAAAATTCTACAAAGATGAGAGTCTGTCTCCTACCCAAGAATAGCTAATTAATGCAAGACTCTGAAGTGCCATGGAAAATGTTAGAAAAGTTGGGCTGCCACCATTTTGTGATGTGACAGCTTTTATCTACCGTATGTGTGGGGAGGGGAGTTCAACAACATAGCATATGTTAAAACAAAAATTATAAACATATGCTAGGCTGCTAAAATTGGACATTTACCAGTGTGCTTAGCAATTTAGCTAAGCATCGATTTTTAGTTTTGAAAACTATGTAGGCATACAGCAGCAAATATCATTGTATTGCCATGACCATATCTTCATTGCACAGAATATAACAACTTATTTTGCATGCAATACTAATAACAAGCTCAGATTTTTTTCATGCTCATTTTAAAATGTGGATATATTGTTGCACACTAGAACAGACTTTCACTCTCATTGAGCATGCTGAATTTACATTATGCACACAGACCTCTGAAAGCGCCTTACAGTCAACTTCGAAAGGAACCCTTTTAGAACCTGACCTTCCAAGGGCAGAACACTTTCAGATGACCGTGATGATGGCTAAACACCCAATGGAACAACATATTGCATGCACTACAAAGCACCAGACAAGATAACATGGCCTTCAAGTATTTGGCTCTTATTTTTTTCATGTACTTGGAGTTCATCTAGTTAATAATCCATCAGAAAGTTCCAAGGAACATATAGAATCTTATTTTTTTGTTATTTTTCTTAACTGAACAAAAAATGTGTCATAGGCTGGCTTGCTGTCTGCTCTCTAATAGTGATACATTAATCATGATGCTGCCTGAAGCAACATTTTGAGGCTTGCAATATTGAGAAAATTAAAATTAAAAAACATTTTCTAGGATAAGGCATAAGCATGTTCTCTCTCAGTGTTGCATGTAAGACCTTCTTAACTATTAAATAAAAGGTATTA
This sequence comes from Podiceps cristatus, assembly GCA_000699545.1. Classification (NCBI taxonomy): domain Eukaryota; kingdom Metazoa; phylum Chordata; class Aves; order Podicipediformes; family Podicipedidae; genus Podiceps; species Podiceps cristatus. The sequence goes on along the minus strand of KL287595.1, from coordinate 8,315 downwards.
ACAACCATGCACCTTTTTCACTGATCCAGAATATGCCTGTTGCCTGAACAAAGGCCAGTATTTCATGCCCTGTCTTACATAAATGAGCAGCCGAAGGCAAGCACCGAAAACATGGTCCATACTCCTGAGGCGCACCTTCGACAGCCTTCACCATTCTTTAGGACTGTAGGATGGACTAAGATAATCACAGTGAGCAGCAAGTCTTTGGGGAGGGGAACACACTTCTGCAAGAACCTCTGGGCAAGCACCAGTTTTAAAATGTTTTGAATCATCACTCGAGCACGCTTGCCATTCAGTTTCAGGTTGGATATTGCAGATGATGACAAGCGTCGTACTCGCATCACACTGACACAAGTTTCAGTCCCCCCTACAAAGGCTGCTACAGGCACTGGTTTCCCCTGATACACAGTGTCACTCCAAGATTGTTCAGGTTTATCCATAAGTTTCCCACTTCTTAAAAGGATAATATTTCTCAAGACATGATTCTAGACAGGTAAAATATGTTTCAGTAGTCAAAATACTTGTAAACTCTGTAGCAGTGCTGCCCATCTGGTATAAGAGTGTTTCGAAGATTGGCATAATTGAGTTTCAGGACAACCTGTAGCGAATTGGGTTTAAGTAGTTCAGAAGTAAGAGTATCTACACACAGGACTTTGTGATCAGCAAGCTAATCAGGTACATCAAATTCCTGAATTGAATTATTCAGAAAGTATATAATTTTTTAAAAGACAAAAGTATACAGCACAGTTTGCATTAGAAGTCAGACTAAAGGCAAACAAATTTGGACTTCTGCTTCTAGAAGATGCAAAGACACTGAATTCTATAACACACAAAATTCAGAAGTTTGAGGTGAGCAGTCCAACCATACCATTTTTAGTTGACCAGAGGGGGGGGAAAAAAAAAAAAAAAAAAGATGAATAAAAACAAAATAAACAAATACAGAAGAAAGAAACTATCAGTGCAAAAAAAATATTTTTTTTTTTACATATGCATGACAGGAGATTAAATTAATCACCCCTGCTCAGAAATAGTATCAAATTTTCTTTCATTTATACTTTAATCATTTCTTGATTTTCTTTTTCACAAACTAGAACAGAGCTTGTTTTTTATTGAAGAAATGTCAATTAAGCCCTTCAGTGGAAATTTTCAATAGCATGTGATGACTAAGGTATAAAAAACTCTTACTGAAAATTAAGTAGCTGTGACCTGAGCTCCTACAGACATACCTGTGCTCTTCCCTCCCTCCACAATGAGATAAAATAGCTAATAGTCAATTCCATATTTTAAGGGAAAATCTTCATTACATAAACATATTTTGAATGCATTACATTACAAATTACAGACTGCAATAAAGGCAATGCAGAAATCCTTTTTAAATATTCTCAAATGTGTCATCTTCTTTTAAATACATCCATTTTTCAAGGGATGCAATCTGAAAAACACTACCATCGTCAGCTGAGGGAATACTCGTTCTCCAATACCTTGAAAATGTTGCAACTAGCTTTCTTCCTTAGAAGACATATCATAAATAACTGTCAGATGAAAGGGACAGACACTTTTAAATACCTATAAAATCCACACTGCAGTCAAGATTACCACTTTCTCTTCTGCCTTCTTTTTTCCAACAATATCTGCAACTCAATTACCTGTACTTTTCTGTAGACGTACATACCATCAAGAATTTTACTCCTATGGAGTTTTATCTGAGTAAAAAACAATTTGTTTAGAAAGCAGATATTAGCAGTATTTATGTGTAGCAGAACACTTTCTTAGTTCTCATGGATTAACTACGCCATAATAAAACCATAGAGACCTCATCTTGCCTTAACAGAAGGAAGGAGTAATATTTTTTTTTTGCAGTCAGTTATTAAATGCCAAGAATGGGACACACGTCGAATTGGTAAGAATGCAAAGAACAGCAGAGGAATTATAAGTAATTAATTTTCAGTATTAATAATTTCCATGATAGTAATCTGAAACACTACACCATAAAACAAAAACTCCACAGCGTGAGGAGTGATAAACATGGTACATGCCACACTCCTGAAACAGCAAAACCTCCAGAACTTCGGCACTGCTTCTCATGTAGAGAAAGTCACCTACAGGTACGCTGCCACGTGTCAGTGGTCTCCGTGGGATGGAGACGCACGTTGCAATACACTGCAGAAAAGCATAAAGCTACAGGTATACACTTTATTTTTCCAATATAAGGCAGAATGTCTCAGTTGCAACCACCAGAAATACTGGACTCTCCTGGTGGGCCAACCAGGAAGCTGCAATCTCCCTCCTGGAGATGTGTGTACCTCCCTGGCAAGGGACATGGCAGGAGTAGCCCAGCCCTCTGGAGATGGCCGTGGTAGACAAAGAAGATAGCCTTCAACTCGGAAGGCATCATTCACTGATCAAATAACGACGGTCTGCCTCTTCCAGGGAAAAGGCAGAAAGCCAGCAACATTTTACATGCCAGATTCAACATATGTGCTACGTAATGGGCTACATTTAACCTTCACCTGTGAAACATTCAACATTCCCAAGTACCCAAGTTCCAGACACCTCACACGTCACAGTGAAAAGTCAAGCCTGAGCAACAAACCCAGCCCACCCAATGCTAAGAAAACCAAATGCCTTAGATGGGTCATGCAGGAGGAGGTGGCTAACATGAATCATTCAGTTCATACACAAACAAGGAAAAGTCTTCAGCTTTACGTGCTGACCTCCCCGTAGTACACCGATTCCCACACCATCTCCTGCCATTCTTGAGGAGAACTGGGGAAATCCATGACTCACCATAGGTCTCCAGATGCCCTCCTTAGTAATACCCTAGACATCATGCTGTTGTTTAAAAGAATAAACTAAACATTAATATGAAATAATAAGTATAATGAATATTTTAAAATGGGGAGTTATTTCATGGTCTTAATATGTACATAATCAACATTTAAATAGAATTAGGCTTTCTTATGTTTCAACCCTAAGTGGTGGTGGTAGGGGTATTATAAGTTTTGTTTCATATCGATTTTTTGTCATACCTAGCTCTAAAGAGATCAGGTTCACATATTTGCTGTTATCTTAAGGCAAAATATCACCAGAGATCCACATTTCAGATCAAGCTGTGAAGAGAACTTGATCTCAACTCAAACTCTAACTCAGCTGCAGTATCACTTCTTGGTCTGTCCCTGTTATAGAAATAATGAAAATCTGTGGACAGAGCTATTACCAGGACTATGTATATTTCAACAGCCAATCAAAAAAAAGAAAGATAGAAACAAATTTCTCTAAGGATTTTACTTCAGATTCAATTAGTCTCACAGACTTCAGTATGGATAAAGATGAGAAAATGTAGATGTTTGCAGCAGAGATTCCACTTCCATCCAACACCTCTCAGTTAGAAAATGTATGATCACATGTGTACAAAGACGTCATCTCTCGTTTGAACTGCACCGTCTTCATTTATCTGTCACAGGCTCTGACAAAGCGCTTAAGGAAAAGATTAGAAGGCTCCTAAGGAAGGAACTGCACTTCCCTGCCTGGGGCATACCACTGCTCCGAGGTTGGTAGGAACAGGGCTGAAATATTAATGAGTAAGCCATTTGTCAAGACAATTATGCAAGAAACCTTGGCAGCCACACAAAGAGGCTAGCAATAAGATACCAAGCTAGGGCAGTACAAACCAAGCGGTTAAAAGAGAAAAGGGGAAGGAAAAAAAAATCACTTTCATTTGCTTGTCCACACTCATAAGCTTTAGAAGAAAACAATGAATTGAATGAATGGGAATATTTAAAGATAAAAATTCATCAGACTCAGAATTAGTAACAACAGGTACTAACTTCTAAGACTATGAGTTCTAAGACCTAGAACTCAGGTTTTCAATTCTCAACTCCTCCAAGAAATTACTTCTTGTGATATTTGTTGCAAATAATCTTGCTTACCCTGTTGTGTGTGAGCTAAAAGGTGCTGTCAGGATAGAAGCCACTTAATTAATGATAACTCACATAAGCAAATAATAAAAAACCAAAACAAAACACACAAAAAAACCTAATACAAAGGACAGGTACACAAAAAAACTAAAAATACACTCTTCTTGAGGTTTCCTCACAAATCATAATGAAAGAGAAAAGACAGACAAAATTGTAACCTCTGTGTCAAATCAGATGTTAAAATCTCTATTTCCTAAAAAGACTTAAGAACTAAATAAGTTTTCAAGTATTACTTCTCCATAAGGGGAACCTGCAAAAGAAAAAGTTTAAGAAAAGATTCAGTCAGATGCCAAGTTCCTACCATTTATTCCCACATTTTATATTTACTCATAAATGTTGATGTCCTTTTAATAGAAGTAAGCTTGTAGGGCCAGATATACTATAATTTTATATAGTACCTTTTTATATAATAAATTTGAAGGCTTAGTTTTTAAAGGGACATTGCTAATTTTTAGTGTAAGCAAGTTTGAAAAGAATGCAAAGCATCATCACATGTTAAAAAGTGATCTTAAACTTTTAATTAAAAAAAAAAAGTGGTCCTCTCAGCAAATAAAGCAAATCATTAATGTATGTCGACCAAAACATAGACATAGTCACCTTACTAAATGTTAAACATGTCCAACAATGTAATCCATGGGTCTGATCACCATTGACACCAGCTGGACATACTGACACAGCTACAAAACAGCGTTACTCAGCAGCATTTAGACTTCCATTAAGCAGCACTCTGCTCTTGCACAGCATATCTCTACACAGGATCTCAAAGTGGTTTTGAGCCATTAACCAATTACGCTCTACGATACACCCCTGGGAAAAGTACTGCATTATTTATACCCATTAGTGCCACAGCTCACAATTCAAATGCTGTACTGCAACATCTTGGCTTTCACTTTTTCTTTCCAATTTGTTTTGATTATATTGCCATTTCTTCCTCCATGTTTGGAATTTTTCTTGTTTGCAATATCATTTTATCAACAGTTTAACAGGCATACTGGCTACTGCGAACAGAATCAAAACGGTTTGAAAGCAGCTTGCCAAAACCCCCTATTAGCAATCATGTCGAACAGTTCAGAAATCCCAAGCTATTGCCATTAAAACAACCTCCTCCCTGAATGTGCAGATTTTTAAGGCTCAAACCTACATTCCTTGGGCAAGTACAGAGTCATTGCTCTGTTTGTACCGTGTCTCAAACTTCATAGGCCTTTACATTATTGTAATTATAATTACGTACTTAATATGATCAGGAGAGATCAACTAGAAAGGCAGAAGACATTTAGGGAAGATGGGAAGGTAAATAAATGAAGTGTTGTTGAGGCAAACAGGGATATAAGAGGAAAGTAACAAAGAAGGAAGAAAGCAGAAAGGGTGAAGTGGCATGAGACAGACCATTGCCGATATATCTGCTCCATGGCAGGGCTGACCTGCAAACCAGCATGGCATTCACAAATCGTCTTCTTTTAACCAGGATTTCACCTCTGATCACTGTATTTACCAGAACCAAAGGCAGTGTTTATCTTGGTAAGGAAATTAGCTGTTTTTTATGGGCTCCTTTCGGTGAAGTTTCACATTATACCTAACCTCACTGCTGCTCTTGCCTCAGATTATGCAGAGTGAACCATGTCAGCCTGCCAATACGAGGAAAAAGAATATAACATGGTGTGTCGTCTCTCCTGTATCAGCTTTGAGAACTGACAGAGTTATCTGAGATTCAAATAAATGCAATACATGCTGTGATCCAAGGCAGGCAATAAAGATAAGAATGTTTTAATCCTATTTACCAGTGAAAACCTAGCCAAAAGCAACATCATGCCATCAGCCTTAGGACTTGGTTGTGCTGAGGCCAAAGCACCTGGGTGCTGGCCTGGCACAGTATCAGCATTTGCTGAAGAGTTTTGCAGAACTGAGGCCCAAGAGCTCAGCGGAGCTCGCACAAAGCCCACGATGACTTTGGAGTAAAGGAAGACAAAAGCGTATCTAACCAATGTCATGGTACAGCAAAGAGGGCACCTCCTACACCATGTGTTACGTGGTAGTAACACGTAGTAACCACCCTGAAGCCAGGCAAACTATATACTAAATACGAAGATACAGCACCTAGAAAGGAAAATTGTCATTCCTGGGTCTGGCAGCACAGGCAATCATAAAGAAGTACGAGGTCAGTAGTAACAGATACCACATATTAGTGCTAAATAATTGTTGTGGTTTAGCCCCAGATTGCAGCTGCGCACCACCCGGCCACTCCCTCACTCCCCCTTCCCACTGGGGTGGGGGAGAGAATTGGGGAAAAAAGGGGCAAAACTTGTGGTTTGGGACAACAGTGGTTTAATGGGACAGAGCACAGCAGAAGTAAACAAACCAACCCACCCCAACAAAAACAGAGGGCTCTAAATGCCTATTTGGCATTGTTTATGTGTTGTTTGGGATGGGGGAGAGGGTCTTGGTGTTCGCTGTTTGGGTTTTTTTTTTTTAATAGCAATTATTTTCTGTCACCGCAAAAAAGCTGCATGCCCAGTTGCTGCCTTTAACATTTATTTAGAAATGGTAGAATAATTGAACTTTGTTGGGAAATAGTTAAATAAAATCCATCAGGTAACTAAGCCAAGGATGAAATCTTTTGAACTCTTGAAGTTAAAGCCACCATCCTGGACCTTTATGGCATTTAATTTTCTGCCATTCCAATACACACATTGGCATCTGGGCTGAAAACCCTCTTTTTCCAATTCTTTCTGTCATCTGCTGGGAGGCAGAGTAGAATAATTAGATTGACTCAAGTAGTTGCTGATTGCTTTCAGTGTGTAGTTCATTCCTTGACACCACGGAGAGGAGCCTTGCTAGAAAAGGATCAATAAACTAGATAGGAATGTTTAAATTTTCTTCAACAAAGCTGAAGAGCAATGCCATGAAAAATGAACTTTTTCTTAAGACAAGTTACTTGAAAAGAAGTGTTGAGTGAGTTTACTACATAGCAAAGTTTGCAAAATAGACAACGAAGAATAGAATATAAGCAGAATGAAACTGGAGTCTGTCTTTTCAATTGTCATTTACGGCTTAGTACAGAGTTACCAAGAAACACAGCTCAAAGGAAAAGAAAGCAATCAAGGCATGATGTTAACGTTTCAACAACAGTTAAAGAAGAACTACATCCAGTGAAGGAGACTTCAATCACATAGTATTATTGCAAAATCACGTCTAAAACACACTATTACAATCAGGACCTCTGTTCAGAATTACAGGAAAAGATCAAATACTATATACAGGCAGACAGAAAGAATAAAAATATAATAAAAAATGACAACTTCTTGCTTCCAGTTTGATGCTATTTAATTAAGACAGAAGCAGGGGAAAGCTAGTTTCCTGCATTATCATTGCTACTGTAGACCTGTTGTGGGCACTCAGTCTTCTTTAGCACTACCTGAATTTAAAATAAAATAACTATACAGCACTCAATAAGACTTTTTTTCTCTTGGTTTTATTTTGATACCACATGGAACGGGTACAATAAAATGTTCATCAGAGAAAAAAAAAAAAGAGCTAAATTTCAGTGGTCTTTTAACCTGTTGTACTTTTTGTTACACTTCTGATAAATTATGCTGTAAATTGAGAAATAAACAATAGAAAGATATCTCCTGGTGTACCCGAAGATGACGCATACTCACATCTAACTCTGAAATTCACCACTTTGCAGAGGGGTAGCACCTGACTAAGTTCCAGGTAAGCCTTGATAATTATAAAATCATGTACAGTTCCAAAGCTTGAATCCTGCACTGGATGTATCTCACACGGCAGGAATTTGCAGTTTAAGGACTGAAGTCAAATCTGTTCATTGAGAACTCCAGAACATGGCCTTCTGACATACCAGGTACACTCAAAAATACTTCATATAAGTAACGTTACATCTCTATAAGAATGTCCTGCATTCAGCTGTTCAAATAATTACCATGCTAATCTCCATCCTCATGGTATCCACAGTTTATTCAGTTTAAGTTCCACAAACATCAAATTTAGTGCAGTCAGTACATCTGTCACACTAACTTCTACCATGTCTCTCAAAAATCACAAGTTTATTATTAGCAACCTGTGGGCAGTTAGTGTAATTATCAGCAGATTTGGATTCATCTTAATCAGTGTTTGTTTCAATTACACAGGCAAACAAGACATCACCAGTAAAACACTACAATAATAATATTGATGACTTTACAACCAGCTATAGTCATGCTGCTGCATTTGACCCCTCTCTCCACAAAAAAAAAGCAATTTACTTTGAATACAACATGTTATTCATTATGTCACGTAACGCCTTCATGACATACAAATTAGCTCATGACATAGTTCCTTCTA